>JAAPAO010000532.1:0-25156 GCA_013115145.1 Perkinsus chesapeaki
TTTTAACTGTGTATAGAGCGCACTACAAATTTCGTTTCGGTCTAAGGTCAGCAAAGGAGGAAATAATAGAGTACATAATACGGCCGCCGTGTTCTACGGCTACCAGACCACCTCGTCCAGGTCACCCCTAGCAAGTTGCTAGTAGCAACTCCTGAAGCGAAAATAGTTATGCTATATGGGAAGTAATATTTTATGAAATACTGTGAATCCTGGCTAAGCCAGGATTCATCTGGCAGGCCATTGGCCTCAGGCCAAGCCTTGGCCTGAGGCCAATGGCCTCGTCCTAGATGAGTCGAGGACTCAGAGTTATGTACTCAGGTCCGCATGATTTTGCCATCGATACCAAAAAGACAACTCTAGAATACTGGAAACCGTTCGATCACTCAGAACCATTCGTAAGCTGCATAGTCGCTTTCTGTGAGAGCCCGTGCTCTAGCGCCACAATCGAACGAATGTTTTCTCGGGCACGATTGGTTTCCAGGTGAGTCGCTAAATATTGTGTAAGTTACATCATGTAACTTACACGCACTGCGTGTCATTCTGGTACATGCTTTGCTTCTTCTCGGGTGTAATATGAGACCTGATACAATTTTTAAGAAAATGGCAATTGCGTGGGATTCGAAACAAAGAATGCTTCATAAGGAGCCTGCTCGGAAAGTAAGCCGAAGTACCCCCCTCTTTCCTGGTTTCCAATCGTTATCTTTGTCCTGCCTCAGGTGCATCAAGACCCCGTTGTTCTGGATACAGACAGTGGTGAAGATCAGCCTTCTCGTGCTTAATCGGTGGAGCGGGAGACCCGAGGACCCCACCTTCTCGACACCATTGCCTCCCTGCGAGCTCTCGAGACAAGCAAATCCACGGCTCAGCGAGCCAGAGCAAAAAGCAAGCGACAAACGCTGGGCAGTCGGCCAGATGAAAAGACGGTGAAAAAATCATCTAAGAAGCCTTCTAAGCACCGGCATAAAAGGCCCTCGACCCTGAGAGGCATAACTGATGATTTTCTGAGAAGTGGTGGTGATATGGGTATAGCATGTCTTCACATGCCACCTGGCGAAGCACTCTCCTATGAGTGTATCATATATGTAGAGGCTAACTCGGCTGAAGGAGGTGCTGCCAATGGCAAAAGACAGCGATCTAGCAAAGGGAGTTCATCAGTTCAATATATCCTTTTCTATCCAGAGTCACAAGAGCGAAGCGATGCCAGTTATGATCTTGATGCCATTCGCGGGAAGTTCTGCACTGGGGAACTCGACTTTCCCGACGAAGAGTAGCAGTGTTACCCTTCTTGCTACTATAGGACAGCGTCTTGACTCTCATGTCTGATTCAATAATGAACTGCACACTCAATACTGTTTCAACATACTCTTCGTAGGAACAATTTTGTTTGCTAACGTTCGTGCGTTTGACGTATCTCTGACAGTTGACTTCAGCCTTCCATATGACAAAAACTCCATCAGCCTCCAGCAAGCCCACTAAGGAAGCTCCGGCTGACTTCGACTTTGAAGCTCATTTTGTTAACGGGCCAGGCGTCGATCCGAAAGATAAATCGGCCACCAGAGTAGTAACATGTGTTCACTGTCGTAAAAGTCGCCGATGAAATGCGACTCGAGACAAAGCGCACATCTGGTTTGATCATCGAGAGATTTTAACTGGCCTGGGAGTTGTACCTGTCAAGAATAGCACGCCCGGGCGTCGGAGAAGCCTTAGCCGGAAAAGTACTAGCCCACGGCGCTCCCCGAACTCCTTCAAGGATATGCCGATGAGTAACCCTCTACGTGGTTCTTTAGCTGCCGGCAAACGTTCTGTGGAGCGAAGCACTAACAAGAAATCAAAACAGAAAACGAGCCCATGTCTCGTTGATTTATCCACAGCTGGAACTCCGGCGCCGAGTCGACATTCGAGCTCTCCCATTCGCGGGTCGAAGGCTTCTACTTCCTCAGTATGGTCCCCTGGACTAACAAAGTCTCAGATATCTAAATTCTGGCTCATGCTCGTGGAAGGGTGCTTTGTCAACGATTTTCCAGTAGATCGGTTCCTCAAGGACGAGAACATAACGCTGGCGCTAGATAGGTTGCGTCCTGGTTATGCAAAGTCATCTGCGAATATCTGCTTGGATGTGAGTCATATGGAGCAAAGTATAGTACAAGAAGCACTGGCTCGTGCAGTTCATACGATATCGAGTAAAGTGTCACGGCAACCACTTGCAGTGCTGGCCATACAAGTACACGAATCGGAGGCTCGGATGGGTCCGTGCGCGATCACCGCGTGTGCTTGTATATGGCAAGGATCGAAAGACAGAGCGGGAGAGGCTTGTACAGTACCACTGCGTGGGACTATGCTACCTGAGCACCTATCCACGATGTCTACAGCGTCTTCTGGTCCGCGATTGGTACACTCCTCCGATATGGGTAAGCTTATATTCGAATTCGTTGAAAAAGACTGCACCGATCTGCTCAAAGAATGTGATACCCATTTTGTAAAGACTACATGAGACTTCTTCTATCAGGTGGAGCCACGGTCGTGGGAGTTGCTACTGACAACCAGATTCTCGCGGATGCCTTTGCCAGCAGATCCCCATCCCAGCTAATCGTCATGTCTTTCTCTGATACTCTCAAGGGTGCTCTTGAGGCTTGCTTACGCGCTGACGATGCCTTCAAGCCTACTATAGAGGTTGTAAAAGAACTTCTAGAACTCTTGGAGGCATACAAAGCCGATACACGGTGTCCGGCTCTTCCATCACTGGCAGCAAACTGGACTTCAAAACTGGAGTTTGTAATCGAAAACTGGAGGTCGATCAAAAACTACTTATCCGATATGGGAGAGCAGGAAAATTGGAGGAGGTACGCTGCGCACTGTACACAAGAAATTTCAACTCGACTTTTAGTATGAAAGCAGGCCTCAGAATGATTCACTCGAATGTATCACAAGCCTTCCTGCCCCCCGAAGCACAACAGGGCTTCCAGACAGTTGTTGAAAAACTGCGCTCCGTAGAAACTCTTATACAGAAGCTGAACGATCCCAGTACCAGTTTGTTTCGAGGGATTTGCCTGATTGGCGACTTCCTGGAAAACGAATTGGTTCTACCAGAGATCGAAAGAGCGTAAGAAAGTTACTGCGTACCTATTACTGGACCCCACCTCTTTAGGAGTATTTTTATATTGAACTACTTTGGTTGGTTAAGGAGGTTTGATCCGCCGGCTTATCAGGATACGGATGAGTGGATTCGCGAGAATGCCAGCGGAATTGCAACGGATATCCAGAGATTCAACGATCGTAGGGTGGCGGATGGCATTCCGGCTGTCCCGCTTGATGCGGGCGCATCAACACTAGTCGACTACTTCAATCGCGACGGTAAGTAGGAAACTTAGATTAATCCCTGAGGTCACTAGTAATGACTCACTACGACTCCCAGACTGGGAGTCCCAGTCAACTAGATCGATCTTGTATTGTTATCTTGATTAGGTGAGCATGCTGATATTAGCGTTCCTCTGATGAAGAAAATGACAGCTTTTCAATACTGGAGACAGAAGCATAGCAGCGACGCGTTCGCCAAATATATTTTCTGGTCCACAATATGCCCGTGCAATGTTGATGAAGCGAGGCATATTTTCCGAGGGTAACGAAGCAGATGGAAATTCAATGAATTTCCTGAATTCAAATCACCTTCAGGTCAGTGGATTTATTAAACTCTTTCCTCAGTCCCGTCACACCTGAAAAAACATTTTGCCGAGGCCTCATTAGATGGAAGCTTGATAGTAAATGACTTATTTAAAATAAGGTCTTTCGACTTCAACAGTTGGGTGTTGTGTTCTTTGCATCAGAAGCTAGTCCACATTGCATTAGGCAGGTACACAAGATTTCACGAAATTTCGTGAAATTTCGTGAAAGTTCACTTGAAATTTCAACGATTTCATCGGCCTCATGAAATTTCTGAAATTTCATGAAATTTCAGAAGTGAAATTTCACGTGAAATTTCAAAGCGGCACACCCTAGTTGTGATAGTCGCTGGTACTACTAGCTCGGCTCGTCTCGCATTCTGAGTCTGCAAAGAAATAATATCCTGTAACCTGAATCAATAAAACTGAGAGGCACAATGCCGTAGTAGGCTCACCAGAGCTGTCGAGTGCTTACATCTTCCAAATATTTACCTCGCAGACCAAAATCAGTCTCGAGTTCCCGTCGGCCAGCTGGAAAAGACGAGCTGCATCTGAAGTTTACGAATCGACTTGGGCATTGCTGACTCAGCAATGCTGAGATATACAGGCTACAAAAGCTGTGCACTCTGGACTGCCTTCAACACTTGGTTTAGCATATGCGGCCCCAACGGCCTCAAGGAAGCTGGAAAGGTGAACACTGCATGATTGGAGACTCAGTTTCCGAGACTGTATGTTGTGCGATGAATGTTGGGCTTACCCAACGAATTCATATTTGACATCTAGCACGGGACAGCTAGCGACTGCTCCCAAGAACAGATCAGGGTGCTGAACTCGGGCCCAGGCCGCGACGCTCTAAAACGAGATAACATGTACTGACAAGTTGATAACACGACTATGGGGGATTACCCCAGAAAAGCTGCAACCAGTCGAAACAAACTTGACTCCGGTGAGGTTATACATCTTGATGAGATACTCTCGGAAGTTCCAACTTGGGGCAAGCCGTTGGATGAATCTGCAGAGCTTCAAAATTCGTAAACCCATGTAGAAAAGAAGCCAGGAAAGGCGCCCTGAATGCGAAAAACCTGCCACAATGAGTGAAATTGTGGAACGAGAATCTAAAAAATCAGAAGTGACACAAGTATACTGAACATTGTTGAACGCAGCAGAAGCCCAAAGATCAAGATATGTTGACCAACCGACATTGTCGATAGACTAACTAGTCGAGTGCTAATTACTATTAGTGGTTGTCGATTCGACAACGCCCTATCAGATATTACAAGCCAAAAGTTGATTGACACCGGGTTTACCGGTACTATTCGGTGAACCAAAGCTGTCCGTGATGAATGATAAGTGATCGAGAGAGTGGGATGATATTATCATTAGATGGAAAAACGATACGGTTCGTAACTTAACGCTCCGTTGGAGTGAAAACAATCATAGATTATGAGAGTATCCCGGCAGCCCAGACTTGCCCGACGGCTCGAGCCTGCTACCAATTATCGAAGGAGTTAATACCGAAAGTACGACCTATTCTGAGGTAGATGTGGTTACCATTGAAGATCTCCCGATAACCGGATTCTATATACCACATACACTGCGGCAACCCGGTCTTGTTTATTAAGGTATGGATGCATTCGGGAAGAATCTTGTTGTAGCAATCTACAAGCTGGACGTTGTCGCATTTGTGCACCGTACCAGTCGGCGATTTCATTTGGATATCAGCAAGTATATGAGTATCATTGCGTTCTGAGACATACCAGTCCATAATCCATCCCAAAGAATTTTCTCCATGGAAATGTTTTTTTGTAGGAAACGTCATGTACAAAGATGACTTCTTATAACTTCGAAGCAGTGAGGATCAACACTAACTTTTTCATTCGCTCACCACTGGAGGGTCGTAGTGGCAGGCCCACACAGGTACCGCGCGCCAGCGCGTCACCCCGGGGGGGGGGGGGGCCCCCCCCCCCCCCCCCCCCGGCCCCCCCCGCCCCCCCCCCCCCCCCCGGGGGGCACGCCACTTCCGCAGTCTTCTTTTGCAGCCGTTCTCTTAAGCTATTATCCGCAACCCGTCGGTTGTTGTGTTCGGGCATCCAACTGTCGTCAGAGTGCACTAAACGCTTAGCATCTCATGGTGACGTGACGATGGTGGTGACGGTTCGGCGACTGTTTCCATCATCACAAATGGGTCACAAGTAGGTTCACAGATAGGGGGCCAAATAGGTTCAACCAACTGATTCTGAGTTATAGTAAGTGAATCAGTGGTGAAGAAAAATAAGCGATTAGTAGTAAACAGCCATGAAGATGATTGTGAGAAATGATAACTCCAAACTAATAACAGGGCCCCTGTTATTAGTTTGGAGTTATCATTTCTGTTACAGGGGTGTCGATCCTCGAAGGAATCCTACGGTAGGATAACCTCTTCGATAGTATCAGTGGTGCACTATGTCGGAGCTGGTAAACTTCAGTTTGATAACAGGATGGTTGTCCGTTACGGGGATAATGAATAAAGTATTAAAGATGATAAACTACATGTACGGTACATGATATACCTCGATGAACTGACGAACATTGCGACTCCGGACGCGAAATCGAAGATCCCAGTGGCAAAATTGAATGACCTTGTTGAGAGAGCTTGAACGTATTATTTGATGATAAAGCGAATTTTTATACGAACGACAGTATGAGCATCTGTGCCTTCGGGTGTAAAATATCTCCTTTTCATTGCGGACGGGGAAATAACATGAATGAATCTCTCTGGAAAGATTAAACTCCATGAAGCTTTGTCGGGAAAGCTAGCTATGGGCCATAGTCTATAACTCCCAGGAACAGATCAGGGTGCTGAACACGGGGCCATGCTGCGAGACTCTGAAATAACTCACGGGTGAGTTGACGACGCAATTATAGGGGAGTACCCCGGCACAGCTGCAACCCATCAGAACAAATTTGAGTCCAGTGAGGTTATACGTCTTAATGAGGTACCCGTGGGACGATACCAGATCGGCTATTGCCTGTGTCACGGTGAGTAATGTAAGGTCGGCGGCTGTTGCGGAGGTCAACGGGAGCGATTGCCCATAGGACGTACCACCAAATACTGCCGGGTTACAGATCGCTCAATTACAGACGGTCGAAGGCCACAGTATCCCATCTATGTTCAAGAGCCGCCACAATGCTTTGTGTGCACAAACCGATAAAGAGCAAATCCGAAGGAAAGTCGTTGATCTCCTCTCGGTTTGAGTTGCCTCTCACATCGATTATAACCAGCTGAAGAGCAGGGGAATGACAGACCGAGCAGCAGTTAACTTATGTACTTGAGTTGAACTCAATGACTTCCCGAGGGCTTCACAAGTTCTGTAGTGTATAGATACAGCTGCTTGAATGTACCTGGAAAAACGGTTGATGGATTATGAGTCCGATGTCAAGTAGTTGGATTCCTGAACAAATATGTTCTTTTCAGATAAAGCAAGGAGAAGCACGGAGCGAGGAACGGCGCCAAACTGGCAGTGTAGATTATCATTTTATCAAAGCCGATTGACTGCTACGGCAACTTACAGACTGGGATACACACTCTTAGTACAAAGTCGAGCATAGGAGGAGCGAAGATACAAGATGAGTATCGAGCAGGTTATTCAGAATAAGTTGTCGATGATTTCATACCGTTCGTGACGCCCGGCCGTGTAATTATGACATCGAAGATCACTTATGATTTACAAAGATCGTTTATGTCGTACACGTAGTAAAAGCGAAATTAACTCTCTTAAAGATTGCGTTTGTAAGTATGAGTTCCGCAATATGCGTTCAACTTGCCGTTCCTTGCCGTTCAACTTGCAGCCCTCAAATATATCTAAGCAGTTCAACACATCCATAAGCCAGTATGCTTTATCGATACTATCTTATACAGAAATGCACTTCGACCTCAAACAAGGGGTATAATCAGTTTAACATAATCAGTGTATCTCATTATCGCTTTAAAAAATTCGTATTTTCGGTTATCGAATAATTTCAAATTATCAATAACCGAAATGGTAGGTTTATCGTAACCCTGGTGAGAGTGTCTACGGGTGTGAAGGGGGCGCAACTCCATTATATCTCGAGTGCTCTGTGTCACACAAGTTTTATGTGAGTTATAGGCTAACGTATACTGCCATTGTCACTGTACGGTTCACCGAATACGAATGCAACTAATGCCAAGAGTTCCAACTTGCCATACGTGTAAAGGACAGCTGCTAACTACTACTTTTTGTTCATATTATTGGATGGTTTCATTTCTGTTGCATATCGGTACGATCAGTGCGATAGTACTCGATATTA
Source organism: Perkinsus chesapeaki (assembly GCA_013115145.1). Lineage (NCBI taxonomy): Eukaryota > Perkinsozoa > Perkinsida > Perkinsidae > Perkinsus > Perkinsus chesapeaki. The sequence continues at coordinate 7,965 of JAAPAO010000532.1, forward strand.
TCAATACGGCAATGACTTCGGTTGAATGATGTTTGGTTTCTAACGGAGTGTCTCTTGTGGACCAAACTGCCACGATTACATCACCTGCCAGTTTCGGTATGATGTCAAGTGAAAAGCGTGAGCCACTGATGAACCAAACAACTAGAAATAAAGCAATATCACAAGACATGTGGGCCGTGCGACATCAAGCTCCCTCTACTGTATGGTCCTGAAAATACAGTGAAGGAAAGATGTTTTAGGTAACACTTACAACGGCTGCTATTGGCTCTGCGTGAGGAGCACTCGACGCTGGTCCGTCTGAAGCATCTATCAACGAAGTCTATAGGATTCGGATCTTACCTGACGCGGATGGCTGCGCTCCCATAGACTTGAAAAGCAGGACAGTATTTCCGGAATTAATGTCATGAAAAAGAACCTGAAAAAAGCTAACTAAAGTTAAAGTTGAGTTCTTACCGCATGGCTCCTTTCGTACGTCACCGATCCGCCAAAGGACTTCCCGACTATACAGTGCCATGGGCCCTATAAAAAGAGATATCCAACTGCGAGCCAAATAATCACTTTTCCTGGTATCTGGTTGAACTCCGGATCTTGGTCCATGGTCGTCTTTATGCTCTCCGCGACGTCTTTTGATAGCGCATGCTTGCCCAGCGCATCCGCGACGACTGAGATTGAATAGTAATTCCAGCGACGATGAAAGTGCCACTCACGCAGTCTAATTTTATTAGTTTGCTCCTCATCGAAGTCGCACTTTTTCATCCGAATCCTAAATAACAGTATCGCCTCCCTTCGAGTGTTATCGCTTACGGTGGCAAACTTTCGAGTTGCTTTCGAAGAGCGTCTTCCTCCTCGTCGATTTCGGACATTTAATCAACGATTACCTTAACCACCGCTAATTTACTAACAAAATGCACTTGGTTCTTAAGGACAACATAACTCCTAATACAACATGCTCACTCTGGTGAAATATCGATGCTCTCAGCGACGGTACCTTGAGAAACTGTAAGACAGGAGGATGGTCTTATTTGCGACCCTACTTATTGTTTCACGTTCAAGTGCGTCACTATGCCAAGCGCGTAGACTTCTTATTTCTTCAAGTGACATCTCCAGTTCCATCAGAACGGATGCAACTACCAAAGACGCTTCACACTTCCAATATCGATTCCCGTACCATCATCGGCCTTGCTCTTCAAGAGGGCTTCCAATTCCGGTGCGTAAGATCTGCTATCCTAAAGAGGAAAAGCTGACTCGCATTTTTCTTCGATTTTTTTGTCGTATTCTAGACATTTATAATACTATACTATAATTATCACATAACTTTTCTGATAACACTCCTGAAGCATCCTCCAGAATGGGTACTGGATGCTCCCCATTAAGCCGTAGCAAGGCACAAAAAATTGTTATGAACTTCCTTTACAGGTAGAGAATTTCGCTACCGCAATTGAGTATTCCCAAACAGCGCAGTTTAAAACGGAGAAGATCATAATATAGAAGAGTACAGTGTCCGAGTTAGAGGAATGTTTCAAATATGCTCCTTACCCTAGGAGACTGTTGCAGTCTTTCCTCCCTAGTGGATGCTCTGTAGTGCTCGTGGCTCTCTGATGGCTTATAATATTTACAGCAATAAATGCATTTCTTCTTCGGCTCAACTGGCCTCGCTTCGATAGTATCGACGGCGACTTTAGGTGGACGGAAGTGTGTCATTAAGAGAGACTTGCTACATCACAGAGGTCATGTTGCCGAGAACGCTAAAGAGGTATACGCACTTGCTCGTCTTCATGTGTAGTCGGAAAGGAAAAGAAAATTTCTCCACAGTTCTTTCCAGAGAAAACTCACTAAGTTCCATTATCTTTCCTTCGGAAAAGCGTTTACGGTGATTTATACCAAATTATTTAGCAACGGACAGTGAGGTATGGTGGGTCCTACCAGAAAAAGTGTTGAAAACGATTTCGGACTTCGAAAAGCACGTCCCTAGCAAATGAGAAACCATTGAAAATGACGTGAAATCGAAGCAAGGACCAGACTCTTCACCAAAAGGTACAAACTGCTGAAGTATGATACTTCAAGTATCTTTGTTAAGTCACCAATCATTATCGGTACTACAGACTTTGATGTCGGCAAGCGGGGAGACCGTACGGGAATCATCAAAGATATCACCAACAGACCTCTCCGTTAATAACACAACCCAACTATAGTGTACAAATATTCATCAACTTAGAAACGTATCACGTAAAGGGTTCGGTGGTGGCAACGGCGAGCTGATAAGTTCGTCAGCTGGTCCTCCTGTCAGAGGCCTCTCCGGCACCTTCGATTCTCGCCATAGTTTCTCGTATTTATCGTCCTCCTTAACGATCTCTGTCCGTGGCGGCGGCGGTGCTGTCGTTTTTCTGGACTTCAGCTCAGCTTCCAAAACCGCTACTCGAGCTGCAAGATCCTGTTTTTGCTTCACCGCATCGAAAGCCCTATCTCGCCATTTAACGATCTCGGCCTTCAATGAGGCGATCTCCTTGGAGTACTTCTCCTGGCTTGCAATGTCCGACCATTCTGATTCGTAGTTCCTTTTATTTTCATCAGATCGTAGCGCTTGTGTTTCATCTGGCAGCTTCCCGTGCACTTCGTTATTATTGCATGTTTTCTTTATCACCGAAACTATTCTCCTACTGGCTTCCTGAGTCGGCGCCTTTCCAGCATAATAATACAGGTCATCTCCACAAAGACTTCTATCTTTCTCGAGCATCAACTCAAAGGCTTCATCCCTGCCTTCTGCACAGGCCACTTCAATCAGAGCCATGCCAGTGGGGTCTTCCTCTCTGGGATCGACCCCCATACCGATCAACGTCGAAACTATCTCCAAATAGCCCTTCCGACCGCTTTGCAGAGCATAGTGCCCACATAGCTGGCGATCATTGGTCGTAAGAGTGTGACCGTACCGGTCGACGATCGCCCGGAAAGCTCGCACTTCCCCAGAACCGCACGAGTTCAAAAACACCGAGGAAAGTTCCTTGGCTGCCGGCTGCCTGGCTAGATCGTTGAACTCTCTTTGTGGCGATGGGACTGATGTACCAAGTGTAACAAAGCAGATGAGGGACGCTATTATTATTAGGAAGACTATAACCCTGACAGGGTCCATAGTAATCGCTTCATGCCCTTTTCGTATCGTTCCTCTTATCGAATCCTCCAAGTCCACCATTGGTGAAGTGGTGTACGACTTTCTCCGTGATTTACTGGGCGATATGTCTAATAGATCATCTCCTTGTTGCCGCATACGTTGTTGAGGGCCTCTCATCGGTTGCATAGGAATGCCTCCAGGATCTGGCGAACCATACCTACTAAAGTTAATGAAGTTAAACGAAGGAGTCGAGGCTTACCGCGAGTCAGCGCTAGAAGAGGATGAAGGCTTTGAAGGCTCAGAGGAAGGTTGAAGCATGAATTATAGGAACACTGTTGCGACGAAGGTCGCATCTTGGACACCCGTTGAGGAAATGCAAGACTGAGTAAGAATGGCAAGAATTGATTTTGATTCTGACGCGCTCGCCTAGAAAAACCACGGCCCCGAGAGAACGTAGAATGGCTAGATGGCTGCAGGTGGTGATGCTATAGTAGTACGCATGGGAAAATGTGACACGTGAGCTCTTCTAGCTTAAACATTAAGTATGAACGCAAGACAACTTGTTCTGAAAACGCCAGGAGTCCATGCTAACGTTGCAGCGGTGAAGCGAGACGTATACGATTCCCGGTGTACTAACCACAGGGATGGATTCGTTACTGAGAGACTGGGACAGCGTTTGCTTGAGAATTGAACAGCAGTATCACACCGCGTGGGTTAGCGTGCGATGTGAAACAGAGAGATAAACGAAGAATGTTGCGATGTGAGTGAGATCATATCACGTCTATAGAGTACCTGTAGAGAATATTCAGTCGTATGCAGTGTGTACTCTACACCGGGTTCATACTGTTGACTGGTGCACTTCATACTGTTCGAGCTACCAGTCGACTATGCTCAGTGGGCTACTACCTTTCACAAAAAGGGCCGGAGCATAGGCCGCTAGACGGACGCGTGTGGATACATAGCAAAAGCCGTACATCCCAGTGTTTGGAGCAGTCAGTAGGGGGTTGAAATACGGTAGTCTCGCATAATCAACGTCGATCGAGCTCAGAAGTTGTGATGTCGTGAGAATAGGAACCCCAGACTCGGAGAGGGAAGTGCCAGTATCTACAGGTTCCTCAATTAGCGCCGAGCCGCCAAGATTCAGCTGGGAGTGCAAAGCCAGCAAATTATTTGCCTCCTCAGGGTTCCTGTTAATAATTACACCTCTAAAAGAAAACAACCGTCACTGGATACCTATTAATTCGGAGATTCTTACATTCTATTGTTCTGGAAACATCGGAAAAACAACATGGAATCATAGGGTAAAGCTTGATCCACTCCTCGCTTGCGCGAGTTCGACCCCTGCATATGGCGGAAATATGACAGGTGATCCTTGTCGCGGGATTTGACGAAGAGCATGAGCTGTACCGCTGAGGATCGATCCTTGCCGACAGCCCATTGCTCTTCGACACTTTGGTATGTTAAAACTTGTGGCAACGTGACCTTGGGTAAGTCTGCAACCGCACGCAGAGCGGTAATCGTATCCTCGCCTGGATGATGCTTAGACTGTCTAAGTACATGTCTAAGTTAGACATGACGAGTGTCGTAAGTACGATGAACGCGAGAAGTTGTAACTAAGACAATGCTAATGAATTTCCAACGAATATTGACGCATGACGAATATTTTAGCAGGGAAATTTGACGATTATTTATTCACATTTTTTATGTGATTTTACACTTTTTCGTACTTGAGAATTACAAGGAAGGAAAACGGACGACAGATAATATTGACGGTGTGTGATTCTGCGCGATTGCCGTGATTAGTCACAGGCTGTGAAGGTTTCGAGACTAACGACCGAACATGACCACTCAACGCACAAGGGGATACACCATCAGGGACAAATAATGCAACCCTCCCTTGGAAAAGGTCAGAATATACAAATTAGTATCAATTGGTATCCGAGTGTGCAGTGGGTAAGTTGGTATCGCTCTGAGGTATACAAGATGCTACGTGGATGAATTGGTCCGTGGATCAGTTGATAGTGGGAGGAATGGACTACACATACCTTAGTGAGGGATACACAATCATCGAGTAACAGTGACAGCGGGTTGAATGATCTCGGTTTTACACCCAAAACCTCCGTGCCTTGAAATCCGGCCCGTCTACAACCCTAGCTCGAGACACAATATGAAGGTCTACGTCCCTCGTAATGCACACTCCCGTCTGACCTCTGCCTCGTGCTTATTTAATAGTTAGTTTCCGGAAGATGACATAGAACGTGTCACCTCCGTATGACGTGACATATTGAATCAGTCACTCGCGTGGGCGAGGTAACAGTCCCACTGTGAATATGGCTTGGTTAGACTTTCCAGTATTTGTGCAGCTTTCGAGAGGGTCAATACCTATACTGTTATTGCCCTTCAATCGAGAAGAATGTACTGTGTGTATGAATCAATTGCGCTAGCCATTCAATCATTGAATTTCAATAGCCATCAATGGCTGTCATTGATAACCATTGAGCCGTCTTGCCATTTTGGCCTCGTAAGAGCTTGTCCTAAGAAACCACTGGTTATTCTTGACAAGCTTGCTTCATCTACATCTCTGCTACATCATCATCTGCTTCTTACTCGTGGTGCTTGGAGCTCATCTCTCGATGCCAGCTTCTGGACTCGATGGTAATTATTCCTATGCGAGCGACTATAAATGGTGTGTTCAAACTGAATGGTTCACAGATGAAGAATACAAGTCAGTCACATTCCGTATACATCGTTATATTTATCCTAGTGCGAGCTTTCATGCGCAATTCTCTGTTAATAACAAGTCTATGACCCATTACTATGTAACTGGTCCTGAACTGTATTATTACGACTTAATAAGATTCGCGGCTCGATACTCTGTACCGTTGCGCTCGGGAGATCTTCGTGAATTCTCTTATGTAGCCGAGAATGATGAACTGCGTACTCTTATTGATGGTACTGATACAATACTAGCTCATGAAGCATGTCCACCGGTTCGCTGAACAAGAGTAGCTCCGAGTCATAACTCCTGATACTCGGAAAAAGCAACTCCCAATGTAGGCTGTATGTATTTATCTTTAATGCCTTGAAGTGATGGTCTATCGAGTATACGCTTCGATTCCTCAGATAAGTTGCATATACCTGGTCATCTGTTTCGGCACTATTGCCTTTCTATTCTCCAAATGCTCCATGTAAGTTTATAAGATATGAATTGTAACCGTGGCTTTCGTATGGGCCGTGGCATGGTTCTGGCCCTCTTAGTAAGATAGAGATAGATTCCAGTTAAGAGTTCACAGTTACTTCAAGCAACTTGCTTGCCTTTTTTGTGATAACTTCATATTGTCTATCAGAAATTATTTAACAGGCTTGCATCGGCAGATTTTGAGTCTACAGTGCACTGGTACACCATCTTTGATCTACGTCTATACTACTACCACGTTACGCCGTTCGTTAGTGGGCACTTGGCAGTATGGTACCAGTCATTTCACTACGTAGGCACTTTGCTGGGTTGCGTTACATGTAGTGTTACAAGATTGATTCAATCTCATTGAAATATGCGAGTGCTAGAGCCCCTTTATGGCTTGAGTGCACTAGTCCCAATTGGCTGTGGTTTCGCATCCTGTATGTCTGTCAAATGAGATTGGGTTTTCCGGTATCAATCTGCTAAGTGAAGCTCACGGTTACGGCGGTTGCGCTGCAGCATCGCCGATGCTGCCTGAGCTCATGTATGACATCTGTACTAGAGACGCCTAGTCTGATGTCTACCATGCGTTATATAGCTATATCGTCGGCCTGCAAAGTCCTGGTGACAGCAATTGTGTCGCGACTAGTGTGTGTGAGTTTATAGTCCAACGGCGAAAATTGGCTTAGTTAGACTATCCATTCCATGTGCAGCTTCAGAGCGAGAGTTTAATACCTATACTGTTATTGTCACGACTCGTGACAGCATTTCGTCCACCGGAACTCAAAGAATGCTCATTGAGAATCACAAGTCGCGAATCATGACTCGTGATGTTGCTCACTTCCGATGCAGCCCGCTGATAGGGTAGACGGTTACGGGAGAGCAACTGTAGTCAAAAATAGCCTTTCCGAAAGAACTGGGGACGTCCACAACGTTGGTTCCGCTACGGGGGATGTAGACTACATCATGTAGTGTGATACTCGAAGCCTTTGAGTATCCGTGACTCATTTAAATCTTAATCTGACACTTAACGATATTTGCTGAATCACCTAAAGTATTGTCATCTGTTCAATATACGCTTTCTCAAACGTTGTGTATCCTCGGACCCATCATTTGCTATAAGCCTCTATCTATGTTACTCTATGTGCGAACCATTTCCTGGCGTCACCTGTCTTTGTTCATTGCCGGTGTCCGACATTCGTTATTGGTTGGCATCTGGTAGTACTCAAGTCAATCCGTCGAAGCATCAGTGATGCTGCATCGCTGGCTCGTGTTGATCGATTTGACCCTCAATTATCGGCTAGGCCAATTAAATTCGCCTTACAGCATTCTTGCTATTACATTGCCAGATTTGTGTGGAGACTTGCCCCTTCGCTTCTCAAGAATCGTACTACTTTGATAGTAGAAAACCTGGTATTACATACCCCCCGCAAATGCGTAAAGAATATAAGTTATACGCATCGGGCGTCACCTTCTATTATCATGCTTATCTTCTTTCATGCTAAAAACGGGCTCACATCATATCCTATATAAACTCTATGGTGATGTATGGCATTATAATAGTACATTGTATTACAACATTGGGGAGTCTAACTATTCTCAACGTTGCAAGATGTGCACACTGCTATAGCTACACAGTGGACTTACAGTTCGTCTTACTACTTCGATATCATCTGACTACTGATTACTGTTTCACAAATATTGCTATCTCAACGCTTCAATGAATGACCGCATATCACTCAGGCCCTGTGTCCCAGGATAGCCTACCCTCGGGTCAGCGAGAAACACGAGGACTCCAATTGGGCAGTTCCGGCAAGCCATAGACTCCCTACCACGATGCGGTTTTTTTGAGCATCCCTGCTTCACCCTGCATCAGCGAACCGTCAGCCCTTGATCATTGTTCCTTGCGGTGCGAATGGTTTGGAAGTTCCAAATTGGAAGCACTGGTCTCGCTGAGGACCCCTCAGCGAGGATATATGATGAGTATAAGAGCTCGTGCTTTTCGAAACGTTTGTGTAAACGAGCGATTCTAGTACGCTAGTGCGGGTAAGTCTCTCTTGGGTAACCCAAGAACCCAAGATGGGTTCATCGCCGATAATGGGCATGACTATATGAAAGCAAATCGTATATTTCCCGAAGGAATACATTCGTGTTTCCTTTCGGTTTAATGAAATGTACTGTACCGAAACTTTCATTCTATCTCCTATATAAAATACATCCTTATTTCTGAGGGACACTTCTGTGGGACTAGACCCCTCCCTGACTTCGCGTAACGGATCGCTAACAACAGGCCACGCATACTATGCTGAACCAAAACGGTCACGGTGACATACCTCAGGTATGATACCTGTTACGGATTTCATGATCAACAGAAGTGTGGTTGGAAAACATTTACTGACACACTTTCACTGAAGTGTCATCTGAACACCGCGGACACTGACATAAATATGCACCGTGCATAATGCACGAAGGCACAGCCAGTCACTGTAGAGAGTGATCGATGTTGGGCTTCATGATGGCCCTCTTAAGGGGCTGTCACGGCTCATGAAAAGGCTTCGTAACATAGCACGGTAGGAACCCAGTCGTATAAGCCAACATGACATCTGGTGTGTTCGCTCCGAATGCCTAGGCCCCAGGCTTCGGTCATAATTGCGCTCACTTGGCCGATCACTTCAACCGTCGCCGCTCCAATTCCACATTCGTAGCGGAATCATTAACGACGTCATGAATTATTCATAGTTACTATGAATTAAACATTATCATGTTGTTCAGGTGTCTCGTATCGTACGAAAATTCGTATGCTTCCTGCAAGACCTTTGCAGTGTTTGCGTCGATAACGTAGATCCAGCTCACCGAGTTTAGCTTAGTGGAAGTCGTCGCTTGATAAAGGAGAGGCATCGTACCTCAGGTACGTACAAGTGTTACTTTTATTTAACCTTCACGAGGTAAAAATAGTTCACAATCTAATTCATCGGTTACAGAACGAGCCAGTTTGCCGAAGTGTTTCGGGTATGCCTTTAGAATCTAGGAGTCAAGAACTTTCTTGTGAGGTCCTACTTCACATTCTACGTCTTAGAAAGGATCTTTTCGACCTCCTTTCTATTCCAGTCATCGTTTCAATTGAAAAGGTTTATCAGACACACACTCTTCTATTTAATGGGCTCCTCCAGAAAGCCTTTTTGCTCTACCTTTCATCAGCGATCCGTCTGTCATCGGTAGATGTTTCTTGCGCTTCTGCTGAATTCGTTGAGGAGAGTATACGAGTGAATCTTAGTGATTTCTCAAATCACGTGTTCGCCTGCTGAGCTGAGTGAGACCAGTCCGCTCGTGCGGTGACATCTTTTTCGGGGTCTTTGCCGAATACTGGCGTAGAGTCATGGAGCAATATCACCCCAGAAGGACTCTTTAAAAACACATTCGATGTTTTCCTTCGGTCTAAGCTCAAATTCTTCGTGAGGCTCCCATCGCATTAAAACACGTTATATCTTCGAGGGGCGTTTCTGTGACTCGGAGACTGTGGAACTAGTCCGATTTCATGTACTAGCGAGATAACCCAACACACTTATGAAGGTAGATACGAAACATGGAGGACTTAGCGAGCTAGACACACCATAGATCAACTCGATGCATCATCGTCGCTGCTGCTGCTTCCGCTACTTCTATTATATCCAACACACAAAGTATTGTCGAGCACGTACCTGTCAGAGTATCGAAGGGCAACACAAGCGGATAAACTGTGTATGTGATACCGAGACATGGTTCTCATACGAATCTGATAGAAAAAACGTAAATGGGGCTCGTTCATATAGTCGCATCATATCTATCAGATTGAGTCACTAGCGACACCATCATTAAAGTGAAGAGAACTGGTGGCTTTACCACAACAAACTTACCTCTCTAACTGGAGCAACAGACCACCTTCGACAGCATCATTCGGGCACACACAGGTCATTAGAGCGGCCAGCAATCGGAGAGATATCTCAGACGAATGATGCTCGCACCATTGCAAAACCTACAGAGTGCGACAGCCCCAAGATGCATCTTTGACCTCACCTCCGGGCCTTCCCGCATCTTGAACGCTTCAATATAACCCATAACCAGGTCCCAAGAGTGAATCAGCTCGTCACTGTGTTTACTATTAACATTAGAACCCGGCAATGCAAGAGATGCCGATATGTTACCGAGATATCTGAGATCACCAGTGAGTCACACGGGAGCACCAGATGTTCCCAGAAGGAATGCGTTCGACGCTTCTTATTGGTCTTGTAACATTTTTGCTAGCTCTGATGCCAAATGCATGGTCGAATCAAGAACCTCTTCTGCTCACCGAGTAACACATTTCTATATAGGTAGCTCTACTCACTCGTGAACGCTGTCCGACACTGTAGGTGCCATGGGTCGTATTAGTCCTGTTATTTCACCGGCTTGCTGCGCCACACGTCGGTACATACAAACACCCAACTGGTGCAAGAGCGAGGCATCTTGGATGTAATTCAAACGGACATCGGATAAGATACTATCCAACTGAATAGCGATGAGGAAAATAATCGCAGGAGTAGCACTTACTGATGACACCAAAGCATCTGCCTCATCGTTCTGAGATTGAGAGAATTTCCTCTCTTCTGCCTCCGACGAAGGTGAGCCGGCGGCAGCCCCGAAGTGTCGCAATGCTTGTTGTGTCCATTTAGCCAGCGGTTGATTTACTATACTGGCCGAACAATCATCAAGTAAGGCAATGGAGAGCTCTTCTATGACATCACTAGTTGTCGAGATGAAAGCACTTATATACCTAAGCAGTACCAAAATGGATTAGAAGGCTGTCTCTAGAATAACATCGTAATAGCGAGTACTAGTATGCATAGCTAATCACTAGTTTTCCAATGAATAAGTAATAGTTTGGATTAGAGAGGGTTCTGGTGAGTCCTGTATTGCGAGCCATAATATAAGCAGCTATTGGCATTGGAACTCGATCATGACCATCGACGGGATTTCATCATTGTTGTGCTTACCAAAGCTAGACGATGCTCCAAAAGTGGGGAAAAAACGAAATCAAGTTCGCGAGAAAGGTCCACCAAACTGTGCTCATAAGACCGTCGTACCTCTCCTGTGTCCCATCAAGAGTATCAATGCTATCTAGACGATACCGTAGACATGTTAACAGACCGCTACAGCTCTTAAGTGCAGAGCATCTCTCTCGAAGACCGAACCTGTCACACTTCACAGGCCGCCAGATGGGGCTTTCCTTACAGTGAAGAAGCAGACCTCAACTTATGTGTCGGGTGGATTTCGTTGAGTAACAACCTGTTAAACGACCCGCTGGCTAATATAAGCTGGCGAAGTTTAAAAAACTGACGGCTCAGTGTATCTGCATCATTATCGTAATGTACAACGGTTGGTTGTTACGGTAATGTCGATTTAATATGTATTTATCATGTGCTTCGTAAATGGCATGTCGATCATTGACATCGGGCCTGGATTGATAGCCAACGTTAACTACGTCCTCAAATGTTGGATGACGGGCTACAAGGAGACCGAACACCTAAGTGGCAATGGACACAAGTCGGCGAAGACTTCGTACCGTGTGCAGGTATAACTCTAACAACTGGGTAACACATATAATAATATCAAACTGTGCCTAATGAAGCTAGAGGTGTCAGAAAGTACCGCAGCATGCAGCTTACCGATGGATGGACTACTCCAAGTTGAAGAAGCTCAACAATTCGATTAGCTGTGGCTTGTGTTAATAATGGCCATCGTGGAGATACCATACTAGATACTCTGAAAATTATATTTCCCTCACCTAGCAGCATATTACTGGCCTACCCGCTCAAGTCCAAGTTATATATCGCAGCGGTGATAGAAGGCTTTGACAGCGCGTTTTGGCGGCCACGATTCGTCATAGTGCGCAGAGTTCTTGAGGGAGGTATCAAAGGCTAATCGATCGGTTGTTGTTAAGTTGGCCCTAGGAGCGATAACCTACATCAGACGCCTCGATAGGTTTCCATGTCTCCTTTTGTGCTAGAGTTAATAACTCTCCGTTCCATATTCTCAGACTGCAATCTCGAATAACAAAGTTGACTATGTTGTCCATGACCTACCAAATGAAAGCCAATATGAATGTGACCGATGACAATCCTCATGTAGGTTCGATATCACGACCGCCTGGCACTGCAAGACGGAATCCCACATTTCGAGAGCACTGGGTGCACCCGTTAAAATTCCCATCAAAAATGGATCATTTAAATGTATTACAGATGTTACGGACATATAACAATGAAACTTGCAAGCGCAATCCTTCAAGATGGATTCCCCAAATTTCACACGAATGCTTGGCGCTACATTCTTGTCAAGGATTCCTTGAAAACGCTCCGTCGAAATCATTATTTTACAATACAACAATAGTTCAATATATCTAGTTACCTACCTTGAAGACTTCTCTTGAGGAACTACTGACATCATTAGTGCACTCACAGAACACTTTAACAAGTCCGCAAATGTCAGATACAGCTGATATCGACGAACCTGAAAAAAAGAACTTTTTGGGACATCCTATATCGAATGAAGAATAGTATCGCCGAAACGCAATGATTGATGTAGTCTCAAAAAACACTGAAATTAGCGGATGTTCCTAAGCTACATGAGAAGCTTACAAAGCATGCCAACAGTGGTTCAAGAAAACCACTTTGCCGAATAGAACGACGTGAACCGGTCGGTGATGACAGAATAAGGAAATCAATTTAGGCTCATTTTATTCTCGAAGGTAACCCGGTAGTAATGGAGCTATTCGAAGGCAAGTAAAATCATGGATTCGCAGTAATATTGGTGAACGATGCTCTCAGATGAGATACTCCGTATCTGCTAGATTAGTTAATTCAGTGTTGATAGTTCGAATAGGAGGGACACCCTACGACTCAATTCCGGGGTTACAGTTTTATATACTTAACAGTTGCTTACTTGCTATATCCAATGACTCCAATAAAATTTGAAGCTGTTTATACATAATCTCGACAACTAGCTCCCGACGTGCTGTTAACTCCGCTGATAGGTTATTGATGAAGTCCACTACCGAAGGGTCGCATTTCATACCGTATCCTCCCTAAATACTCTAAAAATTGACATAGTGGCGTCGGTGATGAGGTACCTTAAATTGAGCATGCCATTCTATGAGTCTATCATACCTAGTAATGAGGCTGAGATAGACTTCCAACCTGAAATCCACAACTATAAAACCCAACCAACTATATGTATTGTACAGTCTATGAAGGAAGTGTGGTAGCTGCTGGTGATCTAGTAGGTGACACAGATCACAGACTGGTAGAGTCTTCCTTCCCTTATAGACAGCTTCATCCATACCGGAGCCACCAAGGTTAGTAGCAGCCAGCAAGCACTGTCTAGCGATTGTCCCTACCTACCATATGATTAGATAGAGTAATTGCCATGCTACTCACTAGATTGCAGAAATTACAGCATATATCGGCAGCAGGGTTAATATCTCCCTCATCGCATAACACTAGTAGTTGCCAGTATCTGATCCACCCTAAATGCCAATGCGTTGGTCATCCCTACCCGGACAAGGCATCGATATAATCGCTCTGGAATTCTGTGATATCATCAACCAAGGCGAGAGGCTTCAATCGTGCTGCTAGGTTGGAACGTATTTCGGCCAGCAATACCGCTGGATGTGCCTAAGATAAGGAGCAAGTTTGTTTTAACTCAGTCACTGGGAAGCGTGGGATGCTGGTCCGTAAAGAATACACTTGATGGGTCAACATCATACTTCCTATCACACCTCCACAAAGGTACATATTCTATATTATATATCTTCGCACTACATGCATTAGGAGAGTTCTTTCTCATCTACTTCTGCACTGGAAGCGCTTTAGGTTCTCTGGATAGCGGATTTCCACCGCCTTCAAGCCTGATGGATCCCCGCTTTAATACCCAATTTTTATCCTCCTCATCATCCTCCTTAACCATCCAACACGGCAGTTGTACCCCAGATCTGAGCAGTCGCTGTAGCTCTAATGCCGCATGTATCGACTCTGCAACTGTAGTCGAGCGTCGATAGGCCGCTAGTGCTCGGGAAAGGCTCATTACTTCTAGTAGCTGACAGAACGCAAAGGAGATTAGGATAGAAGCGACATGGTCTTTAACAGTAGAAAGTTCCGAAGCCTTACTAAGATATATGGTAATGTAAGCTTTGAATATTAATCTGAATGATAAATAGGTTATAAAGGAAACCGTTAGAAAGTTATAAAACCACGTGCATGATGAATTATATGCTATTATGTGTACTTCCCATATTCGTGAACTATACCGTGAAGTGAAAACGCTGAAAACTGGTGGGGACAGATAAAGCTTCTGAGTTGGAATATAATTGCCAATTATTACTCTCTTCCTCACTAATGCCAATCTATGCCTCCTCCTAGCCAGTACCAGCGCCTTTATAGGCATTAAAACCTTCTCTTCAGTAAGGCTCTGTAAAGCTCTTCTAGAGTTGACCGTTGATACCAATGCTAGACATACCTATCTCGAGTGATATCGAACCCCATAACAAACATCGACCGTAGGAACGTTTTCACGAATCCAAGGTTATATCGAAAATTGGAATTCATTTCTGTTAGTGAGATTCATCGGTACCCATCTAAGCCTACCTCCCGAGAGGCCTCCTCTACAATCCTCTCTCCTTTCGACAGCATTTCCCTCCTATTGTTGAGTTCCTGGGCCAGTTTGTGTTTCAACGACTTCTCCCAGCGTTCACACTGAGTTATACGACTTCTCAATGCATTCATATCGACAATGACATCTTCATCAAATGAAAGCATAGTTGCCAACTCTGCCACCAAACATCTGAAAATTTACGTGAAGCCTATTAAGTTAACTGGACTAGGTAGCCTGTAATCACCGTGAGCCATCGAGTACGACAAAATGCAAGCAGAATTCTTGAAGCATTTCCGACGAAAATTTCGATGACGATGAACCTTCAATGAAAATGCGTGAATCACTGTGCCACGAAGGTTTCGGTGCTGCCACTGTCGAAATGCCTCACATGCTATCCTAGCTGGCATTCATAAACCGGGTAAATTTTCGGGAAAATTTTCAAGCTTTTTGGGGATAATGCAAGACATACTCTGACAAGTATATGCATATTTGATCGGTAATGTGAGGCAAGCTCAAACCAGCATAACCATTCTATTACGTACCTTCTATAACACCATATGTAACCATTGTGCACGGTAGATTGTGATGGTGATTTATGACATGGATCCATAACAGGATCAACAGGTAAGAAATGTTGTGGTAGATCGAGGTCTGCTATATATGACGACGATGACATTTCGAAAAACTTTGAATCTTTGAAGATGAGATTCCGAGTCAGAAACGTTATAAAGCAAGTGAAGCAAGGAAACCCCAACATCGGGTTCCCGATTGAGAAACCCGCTTCTAGAACCTATACATAACTCAACGCAAACTTACTATGCCATTGTGAAGAATTGAATTAACTAATATCATGATCGATGATGAAGCTTGCTTGCTAAAGTGCATTTTAATCATTGAACTGTTGCCGCTGACAACCTTGACTAGTCAGCGTCGTACGGGACGCTCTCAAACCTTTGTTGCTGAAATTTGGTTTGTTACTATGAAACTTCTCAATCCAGGTAATGCCAGGCTGGCATCAAATTCGAGACTTCATCACTTGTAAAGCAGAACAACCCGAATACAGTGTGTAACCAGCGGCTCTCGTCGGAATGATCCTGGCCCTGGGCTCTCACGTAGACCGAATCGAAGCCGTCTGAACGGATGTGCGTCTACCAGGCTTTGTGTACGTGGAACAAGCAGCCCCTCAAGTTCTCTTAATGCATACCGAAGACCGTAAACTATGATAGTGAGCTGAGGACTTACAAACCGAGCTCAAAAATGTTCTCGTAAGGTAACTGTCTGTAACGCTGCGTCTTTTCATACGTTTACTTTGAGCGGTCCACAAAACGTAGTGATCCGTGAACGGCAACCGTTCAACGGTTCACGTGGTTCGCGTCCAATAAATCTTGGGGGTCCCAAGTTGGGTCACAGACATAATGATGGTACCACGGTTCGCAATGGTACTACAAGTTGCCTGATATGTTGCCTAAAACACATGGTCTTAGGCAATATATCACATGTCGCAGGCATGTGGTGTGTGCAGGGCATACCATATGTGCAGAACATGCGATGTAACTTGGAGATCATGCTTTGAGACAGGCTACTGAGTCCGTAGTACGGGATGATGGGAGATGGATAAATTCAGATCATCTGAGTCAGATGGCACCTCGGTGTGCCTCTATACAAGTAGCCTAGTAACAAGGCCCTGGTCACCGAAAATGTAGTCACAAGCCGCACCTCACAAAGATGAGGGTTGAAGTGCAGTATTTAGATTAACATCTAGTGACCACTATAATGCTAGTCACCAAAAATTAGTCGTAGTTTTATCGGAATCGATTTTCTATCGGACTGCCTTCTACATGATACTTCAACAACCCTCATTCCAGGGTGATCGCGAAATCACTAATTTCGAGAATTCAAATACACGTGTTATGACACTTGTAAGTGTTTTCCTGCGTCAACCACAGATGAATCAATTCTGCGTAGCATTTAAACACAAGAAATGTAACACAATGTTGAGCTACCACCTTTCCCGTTTAAATGCACTCACCGCCTTTCGGTCAGCTAGTGGACTAGTATGCCGTTCCGTTGCCTCCTTCCAACACCACCTTCTCAAACAATTACAGTCACAAGTGCGCCGTGCGACAGGCTGCATCGCTCCGCTAACCGGTAAATTTTGTTTCTGGTTTTTTAAATGTAGATGCATGACGTTTGTATATCTGTGATCCTTCGCTTCGCTCATGCGAGCGCGGTTTCATTTCCGTTTCG
>JAAPAO010000533.1:0-25133 GCA_013115145.1 Perkinsus chesapeaki
ACGTAAAACCAATATACACTTATCTAGTCTGGTAAAGCCGTTTGTAGTCAATTAAAGTGGTCAGGAGTGTAGTAAGGTTTTACCGTTGTGCCAACCTTCTCAATCAAACTGCGCGGCGGAGGTTGCGCCTAGTGGCTTGCTACTAACGTTGCCCATTCATTTATGCGCGCTCTGCTATTCGTAGGCTGTTTATTAATTTCTGACGGCTACGAGCGTCTGCCGGTCCATTTGATGTTCTGCGCAGAGTCTGATAGCAGCATATAGAGTCTGATGTTGAGCCTTCTATAGCAGCCTAGCATTTTTCCATTCCTATCTATATAAAACCAACCTGAAGCGACGATCGACTTCTGCGACTTTTTCGCCCACAGCAGCTGATGAAGCTGTATTCTTTTACTGGAGTCTATTCGTAGCTGCGAAGAGTGCTTATCTTCCGGACTGAGTTCATAACGTATAAGTTGAACGACCCAACTTGGACTGCGACAGATTGCCTGTGTCAGCAAGACCTATCATAACTTGTCCACAATTCATTACCGACGGGCCACCAATGTTCTAAAAGCCCGCATGGGAGCCTTCAGCGAAGCGATGCTCACGAAGACATTTGGAACGGCGTCTTATTTTGAAAACCGCTACCCCTCTGAGGAGTTTACGCCTTCTATGGCCACTAGTACATCAGCGGATGCTGACAGTCTCTTTCGTTTGCTTCTCTTGCTCGACTACTATTACTTAGCGGGTATAAGAGATTTGAGACCACACGCTAAGTAAGCCGGAATGGCCCCGTGGTCTCTTTCTAGTGATGAGTAAACTCTATCACCTCTATCCCACTCTAGCAAACAAGTCCGAAATGGGTCAGCCAAAGTTGGGTGGTCGCTGTGCGTACGGCTGTGTTGTACCGATCAGACTGATTGATGGGGCTCCCTCGCTGGTGTAGTTACTATTTTCTCACTCAACCTGATTGCTAAGCTGTCTATTGATCGAGGGTGACGGTTCTCTAATCAATACGCAATCTTCACAAGTCGTTTTTGGGCAACGTCGAGGAGCTAAAACGATTCCATGAAAAAAGGCTCCTCGCACTCTTATCGTGCTCACAGTATATCCAGGGACCCTGAGTCAGGGTGTTACGGTGATCTTGTATATGACGACTAATAACACAATATAATAATGATATGTAACCAATGGGCGGTTGTTATACTGTTAGTGTACTACAAGAATAAAGTAACTTAGTATAATGGAGATTAGACACGATTAAAACAATTAGCTTGATGATGTCGTTCGCGATGGTTGTTGTTATTATTATGCAATCTATCATATAACCAATTATGATGACTAACACTATCAGATGGTGATGATGATGGAGATTGTGGTAAAGCCACTACAGGATCCCTGAATATTGATATGAGCTGCTGATATCACAACATTATTATTCTTACCTATAAAGAAGGTCCTCAGCCGTAACTGCCCCAAGTAGTTCACCACGGAAAGTAACAAAGCAAACCTGACACGAACAATAATAGTAGCAAAATGACGAACGAAAGATTTCAACAAACGTGAGATGGCCGTCGAGAGAGAGCTGGGCAACATTCCACTACAGTCCTCCAAATAAACTTGGAATATTTTGAAATAATATCATTACTTACTAAATTATTTCAAAATATTTCAAGTTCATTTGAAGGACTGTACATTATAACCGCCTTTCATACTTAAGCTCGAAAGGCAGCGATGGCAAGCAGGAAAAGTTGACATATATAGTTATACAGCAACTATCGTATGTAACTGTTCACGCTGCTCATTTGTATCCCTGACTCGTCGTCGTCTACCTGCTCTGAGTTGTACTCCATTCTGCCGTATACTTGTAATACACTAGCATCTGGTGGGCATGTCATTGGTGATACATCCAACCATGGTAGCATATCACATAAAGCATCAGCAGAATCATTAGGGGACATCTCACCACAGTGCTCCAATAATCTGACACCTCTAGCTGCCACTAAGATATCGATCAAATATATTACTGATCAACCGGAGCTGCTGCAACAAGTATAGATCGTCCGCTTTCAGTGGACAACAATACTGGAACTTTGGGTAGGTGACAATCCAGAGTCTGAGAAAGTTTCCTGGCATAGGGAGGGGTGAAGCTCCAGTACATCGGGGTCGATGTCTCCTGGATGCTCCCATGCATCATCCTGTATCTTTGGTATATCCTTTGCAGGTGTCATTACGGCACACACTGGTAGCATTCCCCTAATCATCAACTTTATTAAAATAATAAGGCTCAAGAGTGTTACCTTTGCTGGTTGGTTAATGCTGGTCTACCAGGAAGATTCTTACGCAATAATATAACATCGAAAATACTAGGTGATATCTGTCCTGATACCAGTACACCAGCAACAGTAGCAACACATAATGGTAGTAACATACCACCAGTACCGAGACCTGATAGGATAAGATGATGCACAGGAGGGGATAGGGTGGGTGAGCGTTGTTACTAGGGGCAACCTCATAGATGGCCACTAGAAGGGAAAAGCTTTGTGTTACTGCTGCAGCGAAGCCTACTGTACCAACCAGTGCTAATGATGATGGATTGAACTAATAATGAGTAATGATAGATATTGTAGTTGAGACTTACGAATTGATCATTAGGTGTAGTAGAAGGCATAATCTCATAGGTAAGGCGGCCTATTAGAGCCCCTAATACATATGATGGTATAACTAAACCGGATGGTAAGGGTAGATTGAATACCAGTAATGTCATGGGTAACTGATGATGATGAAAGTGATGACAGTGATGACATAGGTACACAGGAATTCACAGCGCCCTAACGCCCTCACTACTTTAAATAAAAGGCATAGTACCCACTGATATATCGGGTATTCATCCCCAGACCCCAGAATAGATGCAAGAAACTAGGAAAAAGAATGGTGATGGTGGTCGTACAATGATTACTCTGTGTTACCTGTGGTTGTAGGGAATTACCTAAGGGCGGCAGCTCCCTAGATATTATTGAATTAATAAGA
Organism: Perkinsus chesapeaki; assembly: GCA_013115145.1. NCBI lineage: Eukaryota > Perkinsozoa > Perkinsida > Perkinsidae > Perkinsus > Perkinsus chesapeaki. Next base: position 3,013 of record JAAPAO010000533.1, read on the forward strand.
GTTAGTATAATTAATAGGAAGAATATACAACTTTGCTTGGGGGATATAATTCTATGCCATGCTCTCATAATACGTCTACCTGATAAATATACTATCACTACCACTACAAAGGAGGAGGCTTCATTACGTATCCGTTGGACTATAGATGGCCTCCTATTGGTTGTAGTAGTAGTATCATGTGAACTATCATCATAAGGCCATGGTGCGGTGGATTCACGTCTACGATATACACTAATAGCATCCGGCCGTACAAAACTAGTATCACCACCATTCTGATTAACAAGCAAACTGCTTCCATCTGAACAGTAATAATAATACATCATATAAGCAATAACATTATTACTTCTAGTATCAACACCAATGGTAGCCGTAGCGTTGTTATCTTCAACCCATTGCCTGTCTGGACCCCTCTGACCCTGTCTTAGCCCACCACGACCAGGTACCACTTTATGCTAAATAAACCGATGATTCCCATTTGCCTTCCGTATTACCCTTCTGAAGCTTAAATGAGATGCCCAGAAACGTTGGAAGTCTGCTAGGAGGCGACCTGTCTGTGAGAAGGCTTTTATGAAATAACCCCCAAGCAAGCCAAGGATAACACCATAGGCAGCAAAACCGATAACCTGATAGAAGTGAGGGGGACAAGGAGATGGCATACTACCCTTACCCGTTGGGGGGACTCATAGTTGGTGAAATGGACCTCACTGAAGATGAATGGGCGGAGACCGACCAGGGGAGATGTTTTAACACAAACAAATACAAAGGACCCAACAACTGATGCTACCAAGCACATCCAGTAACTGACAGGATTAAAGTAAGGAGCTACGTAAGTATGGAAGGAAGAGCTACGTGTTGATGAAGAAATGATTTGATGTAACCTCTAATGCAAACAGTACCCCACCAATAGGTGCCCTAAAGATAGCGGCAACACCTGTGGCGACTGCTGCTGATAGGACTTGACGTCTGGTCTAAAGGGGTAAGCATATTATTAATGAGTGGTATGAGTAGTAATACATTAGGTATCTCTCTGACACTTCTGAAGTATGGCAGTCTTAGTAGAGATGATCCAATGCATGCTGATATATGTACCATAGGGCCTTCAGCACCTACTGGTAGCCCAGCTGATATAACCAATGCTAAACCTATAGATTTAGCTACCAATACACTTGGACGAAAGAACCTGGGAATGATATAGTATAAAATCCATCCACACCACCACGGTAGTAGCGCTGTATGGGAGTATCCGGTCTTTGCTAAATCGACTTACTAAACAAGGTACTCGGTTCTTAAAAGAAGGGTGAAAAAACGTAACAAAGTCTTCATTTTTTCCAGACTCAAAATCCGCCAAAACCGCGAAACTCCAAATTAGAGCACATATTGCTGGGACATTGTCCACTGTAAGCAGGGGGTCCCGGGACCATGTCACCAGGCCTCAAATTCGACTTGGGGGATTTTACTATCGTACACTAAAAAACCCGAAAACCCTAGTACACATTGTGTGGTAGATAGTTTGCACTCTGTCTATTACCCCAATAGATGACTTGCTCCACCTAGTTCACATTTCATCTCAGGTATACCGCTGCCCTCTGCTAATGGCTGGGCTATCATTAACATACGGCATGTTATGACTAATATTATATCCATTAATATACTTAACCATGTTGTTAAATGAGACTAAAGGGTTAAAGGAGTGTGTGGATAGGCTGCTGCAAAGACAATCTTCTACCTTTCCAGACACCAACAGTCTTACAATAGAGTCTATTACTGCTGACAGTATAGTACCTAATAGCAACAATAACAACGACAGTGCTCACAATAGCTTATCATTACCCAATACACTAGTTAATATAATAATGCACCACAGCTTCCTATAAGCGCTCTTCCCTGGCCGCTTTGGCATTAGCTTCCCTTCTGATAGTAGATGACTTAACGTATCAGCATCGAATTTCTGATAGGCACTCATAACTGTCTGGTTGCCCTCCTCCTCCTTTTATATACCTCCCACTCCTGTCTATGTTTCCTTTCCCTTGCCTCATATGACACTGCCTCTGGTGGGGTATGTGGCTCCACCACCCACTCCTCCATATCTCTATCATACCTATAATACCATAATAATAACCTACTACTCTAACCTTACATATTACTTAACAAAGCTCCTAAGGCCGCCATCAGGACATTGCTCAGTAGGAGCACTTTCAACTTCTTGCATTGACGCATAGTCCTCTGGCAGCAATGGTGTAGTAGCTGGAGCTGGCAGGTTAAATCGGCTACCATGGGGCCTGCCATCACCACCTAGACTAGCTCCACGTATTAAACCTATTAATTGCATACCATGGCGGTCTAATGAGGTATGCTATTACCACTAGTATTAACTTTATCATTACTATTATCCGATGAGTACCCTGTTGCTGCTTCCTGCTTATTATTATTAAGTGGGAAGTGTAATGATGCTCTCCTTCGAGCTACTGCTGATAATGCATTCTCCCATTTACTACCATCACTGTGGGCAGCATGCTCAGTGAAGAAATTATTGTTACCCTTTTTGAGAGCTGATACCACAGACGCTACAGAGCCCCTTGTTACCTATAATCCACCATTAATACTCTACACTACCAACAGTACTACCGTACTGTATGTGATTGTTGATGGTGTAAGTCCTGACTAGTACTAGGATATGATGATGACATACTCCCCTGCTGGGATGGTAGTGATATAGACGCCTTTGGACTCTCTTGTATAGTAGGTAAATCATTTGACGGCAAACACCCCTCCATTGAAGAGCTCCTAGATCCTACAATAGGAGCCATACCCACCCAAACACAAGTGAATATACTACCTACCATGAACAGGAGCACGTAACTGCCCCCCTACAGCAGTATTAACCCCAAGCCTCCTATGGTTACTAACATGGTCACCCTGCTCTATACTATCACCTGTATGTGATGATGATGAAGGAGGAGGAGGGGTTGCTGATGTCTGAGGAGGGGGAGGCATTAGATGCTCCTCCTTCTATAATAATGGTATAACAACTATAACCAAACAGCAGCTGGTACTAGTAGTAGGGAAAGGATATAACGTTGTTGTTGTTGTTGGGTTTAGTAATGTACTGTTATCATTACTGCCTCTTCTCTAGGATGTTATAATTTAACAACTTCTCGATCAGATCCACATGTGTCAACAGCATACGTCGACAGCAATACCTAATATAATAATAGTAAACACTATCACAGAGCGACAATAACGTGGTGACTAGCACAAGAGCAACTAGATGACAGCTGAGGCAGTCTCCACAAACTACAATGGTTGTGCTGCTGCTGAAGCGACGTGTCTTAAGCCCAATAGTTATAATACGAGAGCCTCCATCGTGGAAGTAGCGGCTTTCTAATGGTATAATATACTACAACTTTACTATACTACTTTATAATACTACTTTATAATACTACTTTATAATACTACTTTACGATACTACTTTATAATACTACTTTACTATACTACTTTATAATACTACTTTATAATACTACTCTATAATACTACTTTACGATACTACTTTATAATACTACTTTATGTAGTTATTAATTAGCTATCATACTATATACAACAGTATAACCAAAAACTAGACTAAATGACGATGATATAATATCCCCAATATCGTTCCCTTTCAGTAGTCTTCAGTACCTTTCCATTCCCAACTCGGTAAGTGCCTGGCCTTCCGATTTACCTTCCTGTAATAGGTTAAGGTACTTGTCCCATTTATTACCAATAACCTAATAATAATACAACAACACAACCAATAACACAGAAGTTACCTTGCCACATGTGAAACATCTAATAGGGATAATCATGCTACTGAGGGGAAGGAAGGAGTAACAACAACCAAAGTGAAGCTACAATAGGTTAAATAATATTATTAGATCAACGCAAGCCATAGGGTCAACAACAACAACAAGTAACATTGGTCATGCGTTTGATGCCAATACGGGAGGACGACTACACCTATCAGCCTCATCTCGCCATGTAAAGGTAGAGCTCATGTTAAAGACATCAGTACCTGTACCACAGTAATCAGGTGATACTATTATATAACTACTGACTTCTAGATCGTGTATCAGCCTTCCTCAGTGCTCTAGCTCTCTCTATATCCCAGGTTGGCACAAACTTCGGCCATATCCTCGATTTGGTATCATAAAACCTACACTACTACCGATGTCATAGAGCTCTCTTATATAATCATTCACCGTTGTGGATGCTCCATTGGATCCACTCGTTTAGTCTGTATTGGTATATCCCATGATCTCATACCGTTCCATCCGCTAGGCGGCTCTAATGGTTGCAAGGGGGTGTACTCATGGGCGGGCTTCCCTATTACCGGCGCACTCTACAGCCACTACATTGCACACCATGCCTGATACTATACTTTACCTTCCTTTGTGATACTAAAGCCTGTAGCCTCATCTCATCATGTGCCCGCTTTTTGGCGGCTATCTAACAAGGTAGAGGGATATTAATACCAAACTTCCGTCAAATCACCTGCTGCATATGGCCTCTAGTTTCACTATACATGACTGTATCATCATAACCAGGACCATCGAAACCCGTTATTCCCCTCGGGTGATGTCTAGTAGTGACACGCAGCCGCCTGAATAACGGGGGCGGCACTTCACCAGAATTGGGGACACCTGCCGACACAAAAGGGGACAATAATTGTGTCGCATCACCGTCGTCTCCGTACGTGTATCCGTGACCGCTATAATAGCCCTATCCTCTCCTGCTGGTAATGACTGTACCCTGCCTCCTAATGGATGTTGATAGCCATCCATCGTAGTAGGTATATCATCATAGAATGTACTAGCATTCGGTGACGATATGAAGGAATCACAGGCTACCAAAGACCAGTGCCCCACTGGATAGCTACTACTACCGTCCCCTACATCGGTATCCAGCTGCTACTCTAGGCACAGCCGTGAACATAGAGCTGGCCTTCATTGTTGAGAACGGGTTAAATACATTACGCTCTGTTGATGCTATAGGATGTGATGACGATGATGACCTAGTATAACAACATGTAGGTAGTAATAAGATACTATCCACTTACTTCTCATTAAGGCTGCTGTCAAAAGTCCCTGTAAAGGTAAGACCGTTATACGGCGGGTCTTCATTCCTACTATTATAAGTATATTACCATATATTTCATTGCCTTACACTGTTATATAGGACTGTAGTTGTATTACAGGATGATCAGCAGCACCAGTAGTAGTGTACCTATTCTGCCTAGTATTAGCAGCCATTATCATATCATCATCAACTAATAACCACATTACAGCAGTGATCCCTCTCAACGCTGTAACTCCTCCAAGAGAGACTCGAGAAACAATTGCTGCCGCTTAATGCAGAGCCGCGTTGCATTATTAAATAGTACTATCGTCATGGACGGGCTACTGTAGACCTTACAATATTATGATACTAGTAGCCCTCCTTAGTGGCGATACTACTATCTATTACAAAAGGGGAACGAGAACACTACTACCAACACACAACAATAAGAGGGAGGAGGAATTACTTCTTGGCTATAGCAGGAAGTGAATAACGTGGTGATGATGATGGTAATAATATTATTAATCAGGACGCATGACGACCATGACTTAGTGGTGATGGTTTATATAATATACATCCATATTGAATAGCAGCAGCACTAATAAGCTACAACAGAACAGGTACAGGAACTACAGTAACAATAATACAAAAGGAAAGAAGTAGAAGACTGACATTAAAAGGGATAATAATATTAGAACGAATAAGGGCGCACTGTATAAACAATATATACAGAAAAAGCAACCTACAACTAGGCATACCGAAGGGAAATGATTATGGTAATAGCGATACACAATTATAACACTAATGATGATGGCATCACCACATACTGGGCCACTCTTCTTCCACAGTGTATCTCTATGGTAGGGGCTTGTATAGCATATTAGAACTACTGGGTACACAGCCAACCCCACCAGTAGTAGGTGAGGAATCAAGTACACTAGTACTACTACTAGTATCATCATAACTAGACGATGTGAACGAAGAGTCTGTTGTAGTAGCCACAGCTGGGCTAGTGGAGGTCGCCGCCGCCTTTGGAGGCGTTGGAGATCTACCCTCTTCTGTCGCAGCTGTAATTGTATCAACAACAGGAGGGGCCCGTCGGACTAGGCAGACTGGGCATATCACCTAACACCAGTGGCAATAACACTACAACAGCAGCCCACTACAACGACCTACTACTACTACCTGTGAGCCAAGCCAAAGTAGTAGTATAAGCAGAGCTATAGCAGCAGTAACACCATTAAATATAGCAGTCTTCCTCCATTCTGCCTGCTGCTCTGGTGAGATTGAATTGGTATATACCTCCAATTGTGTGCCACACAAGCATGCTACCTAATAACAATCACCTTAACCATTTCATTTAGGGGTGTTAGTACACTAGCTGCACTAGTAGAACCAGCGTTGGCTACACAGCTATTACAACGATCACTGAACTCTGGATAATCGTTAACAGCAGGCAAAGAAGAGCATATCTCATTAACTATGCTTATGAAGGCAACGCCTGAGGGAAATACGGTATGAATAAAAGCTGCTAGTACTAATACCTTCAGGAGGAGCATAGGGGCAAGTTATTGAATCCAACTGTGGTGTAGAGCAGCTGACAGTCGATGGTATTGAGGTGCAACCACCTATATTATATAGTGTCATAGCCGGTGGTACAAACCTATAGAAACCATACTAACAACGGCCTATTGAAGAAGTAGTATATTACAGTTCAACACTGTGAGTTATGTTAGATGTACCAATATACCCACCATAAGATTCAATCTAAATATTTATACCATATTTCCGCCTAATCACCTCCCTTACTACTACCTCGCGCTGTATCTCTTGATAGGTAAGATCTGACACTATACCAACACCATAAAAGCATATACACACAAGTACACCACAGCAAATGACTGCCAATAGAGCGATGACAAAGAATGCCATTAACAGACCATACAAGCATCGATGATGAGACCTATAACCTCTGTTATATAATAAAATACCCTATAATTTCCTACTTTAGTTTAGGAATGCTTCTTGTAGCTATTCCTACTGCAGCTACTAATGGGGATAAAATTGCTGCAACAAGAATGAGGTATACACTAATACCAATAGGATTGGCAGGTATAACCAGATTAACACCGTATCTTTGAGCTAGGTCTGTTAACTAAATAATATGATAACCATGTTACCACCAACCCCCTTATAACCTGTTGTCCAGTTAATCGAGATAGCAAGGATGTATCTACTTGGTCTGTTGATTGAAACCATATAGCTATAGCCCAACAGGCTAATGCTAATACTAGTATAAAGTAAATAGTGGTATATATCACTCTACTGGGCTGCCATCTAAAGCCCTTCTTCTTCTGCGGTTGTTGTCTTATTGATGACATCACGTTATACTAAAGCATATATAAATGCAATCATGTTCAACACAATACTATTATATATCAGATTGCACAGGGCTGGATCTATGATGGAGTTATATAATAATTAATGGAATGATTGATGTCTTATGAATAATACCGCTCTTTGGCTTATCGCCTAGTATAGCCAAAGTAACATCCTCCTTCACAATTGTTACTCAGAATGCTTACCACCAGTAGCAGCAGCAGCCTAACAGGAGCGTATATAATGGCAGATAGCAGTCACTTACCGAAGGCTTAGCAGTGACCAATGGTGAAAGCTTAGCAGCATGGGTTAATGTGGGCTTAACAGCAAGAGAGTAAAGCTTGGCTGATCCACGGAAGTCGGGATAGAATAGGTATACCTAACAGAAGATACGAGAAAGATACTTAAAAAAAGACGGAAAGAATATTTATACCTGAAATCCGACTCTGAGGAAGTAATATAGTGGCACCCAGAATAGGAGGTTATCAATGACTGCCTCTACTAACATAAAGCCACCGAAGACAGTCCAATAGGTTAGTATGGCCTAACAATTATTATAAGATTAAGGAGAGAGCGGTATGATACCTTGGTCTGTTCATTAGTAGGGTTGGCTTGCTCAACCACTTGATAGCTTTTATAGACGGGATAACAGAAGCCCACCAGATTGCATACAGTGTTAACAGCAAATCCAGTTAATAAACAAAGGGAACCAACAAATGCTCCGGCAAGGAGTGAGCACACTCCAACCTAAGATACCAATAAACTATCATAATAGGAATAATATGTATTACCGGTGCTAAGCCTGATAGGTCAGCAGCCTGCCTTACAGGGCCAACCTCATACAGTTTAGCGTTTAAATCCTTGATCTGTTTATCCATACCAGCCATTGATACTCAACTTTACCGAACTGACGACAGTTGTTCCTCGAACGTTTGCACTCGAAAAAAGCGGAGCGAAGCGATTTCCGTTTCACAGTTTTATTTTTGACAGCGCGAAATTGTATATCGCGTCACTTTCAGTTGATACCATGACAGAAACTTCCCCAAACAACAGTTCATCATCGACAAATGTTAGGTTAGAGTTCAGTGACTTCTCCACTAGCACTCTACCGCCAATAGGAGGGGTTGATAATAATACAAATATATCTAATAGCCAAGGTAATACTGGCTTTAAGATGACCTTTAATCGACCTATTATGAATCTTTTATAGAAGTGTCTTATATATTCTGAACTTGAAAGTAACCTACTCTCGCTTTAGGTACTTTCTCTAACACCGTATTAGCCCATTCAGCTCATCCATGGGTATGTGTGTTCCATATTATATTTAAGATAGCAGCTATATTCTCGTATTGGGTAGTCTACTGGCTATCAGGAAAAAGCTATATAAGTACACCCTACCACACTACCTTATTATCATTCTCCATTACCAGTTACATTTGTATGTACTACCACATGCCTAGCATTGGACTTCTGGACTGTTAAAAATGTAACAGGAAGGTAATAGTAACGGTCGTATCGAGCAGTGGGGGAGGGTGTAAGGTTATTAGGCTGCTGGTTGGACTACGATGGTGGAATGAATACGAGTCCAGTCCTAGTGATGATAAGGATAGTAAATCAACATGGGTGTTTGAATCACAAAGTGAGGACTTTGAAAGATCTCTCAATCCCACCGATAAAACCATCTTCTGGGGAGCCCTGGTAGTATTAACACTTCCCTATGTATTATATGAATATCATTAGTATATATTTCCTATATTCTGGATAGCTGGTGCCATTAGTAACCTTATATCATTCTCATTTGACTATGTTGTCCTTAACATAATGGGTATTATATTATCCATGGCGAATGTTGTTGGCTATTGGAAGTGTTCTAAAGGTAACCTCTCCATCTTTTACCTCAATACATCGATACCCTTTATCAGAATCTCAGCGCAGGCTACAGTCATGGGCATCTCAGCAAGCACTGGGAGCAATGGGAAGTGGTGGACTTAGTAGCCTAGCGTCGAGGGCTGGTAGTTGGCTGAAGGGCTCTCGGTGATCAATCCAACCATTGTTATCATTTCTAATCAGTACTATGTTGTGTAGTTAGTATTAATTGTTATATAGGACTTCTGTTACCTATGGCCAAGTTCAACCGTACAGATCGTACAGAGCTAAATAAATTCGAAAGGGAGTAATATCCTTTATAGTGCGGGAGATGGTAGATATCTTTCAGTTCTAACCTAACATGGGCTGAATTACACAGTCTAAAGGATCGTATACAGTACCCGGACATGCCACACTCAATGCCACGTATTAGGCTATTATTAATACCTATTATTGCTGTTGTTATTAGAAACTCTAGTGCAGCATATACCAGACTGTATGGCGGAGTTCTACTCACTTGAACGGTGCTTGGATTATGGTATACAAAGGGAGCATCCTAGACGACCGTAATAGAGCTAGTTGGATATGTACATAGGGTAAGTGACAGGTATGCAAGGCTGATAGGATGTAAGGCGACACATTTGATATTTGAACGATGTGTACGGCGGAGGGATACTAGGATAATGAAGGAGATAACACAGTAAAGATTGGGATGATTTGACGGAAATATGGTATTGATAGATGGGAGAGATCGGCTATATCAGAGCTATCGGATACGGCTAAACAGGAATATGTAGAAGGGCTAGAGCGAAGGCAGCGTTACTATGAGTAATATAGAGAGAAAGTCGGTATTATAGGAAAGAGTAATGCAGGTACTTATCAGACCAATCCAAGCAGAAGGACAAGCAAAAGTTCTATGATAGACAGTATACACATATACTGGATAGGGTTATCAATGTTAAGGAGGTATTAGGGCTACCATTGGATGATAATGAACAATCAAGGGTAATATAGTAATATAGAAGGTGCGGAGTTAGTGTAGGTTAAACAAAATAAAAGGGGTGGCACAACACATAATTTGGATACCATAATAAGGACATTTACACATAGATTGGATGCTAATAATAAAGGGAAGTATAAGGACGTTAATAGCCCTATATTTGGTTAGTAGCTTTTGGTGGTTAATGATTATCATGTTTCTGAATGCACTGCATGTTGTGTTTTCTATGAGTATTATTAGTGTTATAATGGCATTATAAATGGATGGGGTTGATAGGACATGCAAGAATAGTTTCTGGAGAGAGTAAGGGTGCCTTAGTGACCATGCTCTGGTATAGTCTACTATCTCAGTGATCTCCCAAGCGCTAATCTATTCCTTCATTACAAGGAGCGTTATACCCTACCTGAGCTACCCCGCCATATGCCTAGTAAGCCCAGTAGCATCTTCCTGTTATCTATTCTATAAGTCTCAGTGGCAGTAGTAGATGGTATTGGTGATTGTACAGGGCCGGCTGCAACTCTCGAGCAATGTGTTGAATATAGGGCTATGGGGCCTAGGAAGTATAATAATGATAATTATAAAGCACATAGTGCCCTTCTAGGGGTTTAATGACATGTCAAGCTTTAGCACAACTATTTGGTAAATGTATACAATCGAGGGATAGGAAGATTATGACAGCTGTTACTAAGTACTACAGGGAGGGGGTGGTGCAGGAGGAGCGTAAAAGACATAGTTTATTACCTGTGCAGCATTGATAGATGAAAGATTCCGAGTCTGGCGTCCATTCCATCAGACGTGTCCCAATTTGCGCGCCTGTATATGTTGTTGGTCCATATCATTATTACATTTACATGTATGCCTTGTATCTTGATACATACGATGAAATGACATCGTGGAACTACAGGGTGTCCCAAAAAATGAGCTTTTTTGAATAACTTCCTCAGGACGGCGAATATCTCGACGACACATGCGTCGTTCGAAAGCCCTCGAGAGTAACTTTCTAACGGCATACGGCCCATGATGATATTCGATTGGGTTGGCGAGAAATCTAAATTTTAAAATTCCAAAAAATCGGTTTCAATGGAAGAGGTCAGATTTTGGCAATTGTAAAATTGGTTTGATACCACCTTGAGAGGTGATAATGAATGATCTTTAGCTGTCGGTGGTGAGATGTCCAATTTAAAGAAACTCTAAAAGGAAGCACCCTGTATATCAGACATTACCTATTCTTACATGTCAGATGGGAAGTGAGGTCCGTCTCTACTATGACAGATGATGCCAAACGAGAGTATCTGGCCAGTCTAGAGGTCGAGAAAAGACACTATATGTACTAATGATATCATGATCTGGTATAATGGTAAGGATTTCAGGCGATTGGCTGATATGTGTTATTCAAGGGAACGTAGAAGGATGTATGATAGACAATATACTCACCTCCTTGACCGGTCTATTGCTATTAAAAAGTCACTAGGAGTAAGCTAATAATGGCAATAGTAATGTAATGGTAATAATAGATGGAACTACAAGAGCATGAGGTTGACAGAGATGGACAGAATAAGCGGGGAGGTCGATCCAGTACTATGGAGAAAGTTGTAGAGAAGTTACATGGTAGAAGGGCATCTCAAGAGGCCCGGGATTATAACTATGCCATGTATAAGTTCTCTGCTACTACTTGACATCGACATTATTAGTCATCCTTCATCAACATTCTTCTTGTGTTTGTTATTACTGTGTGATCCGGAGATTCTGGTTTTATCGACTAAGTCTGTATCACTTGCCCAGCTCTTGTGAGCTCCTAAGACTGGCTCTCAGTTAATAGCCTCAAGCGGTGAGCTTCGAAGGTGTCGTAAACAGTGTTTATCAAGTACATGGTATACGGTATGGAACAGTAGACCGCCAAACTGTAGTCCGTACTGAGGGACTTGTTGAATGGTATTATTACTCAACATACTAATATGAACTGAAACCGTACATAATGTATTTCGCTTATTCCGCTTTAACCTGCTTCTTCATTTCTACCTTCCCTTCCTCACCATTGATCTTCCTCTTCGGCTTTCGCACTAATCTAGGTAATAATACTATAACCATAATATGCCATATATGTCCAACAAAGTATACCGATCTCCACACAGCAATGGTGGTACCGAACTCCAGCATAACCTGACCTGTACCATAATAATTAAGGGAGAAGAAAGTCTGTGCCCAAGCAAAGAAGGCATATAAGGGATAGAGCTTGGCATAGGGAGCATTATCACCATAGAACATAGGACCTATTAAATGCCTACCAAGGCTATCGGCAGTGGACTCGAGGATTGTACCTGATAAAGAGGAAATGGAACGAGGAACGCAAATAACAAGTTTATATTAAATGGAAAAATATAAGAAAAAAATATTTCCCATTTTTCACGTTTTTTATCAATACGAATTTCTGGGAACATAGAGAGTGATGCTGCTAATACGAATGTAGCTGAGATACCCTGCCCCTCCCCTCCTTATTACATAGGAAAAATAGATAATATCCAGGATAAAAGCCATGCCAGAATGCACTAATAGTCCTTGTTATTAAGGTAGCAAAGTCCTTAGAGCTCATAAAAGTAATAAAGGATGGTTTAGTTACACGTTGGTAGACGTAATACTTCAGCCATTCAGCAACACGTGTATTCCAATTATTGAGGGCCTCGGGGGCATTCAAAGCGAACTCCACATGGAAGTAATCACCATTCTCGGCACGCTTGAAGGTTCGAGTTTTAGGATCGGACAGACCAAATCCACAGGCATCACCGACAGCCTCGCATAGATACCAGCAGAAGAAAAACTTAGACCGATAGGAGCTGACGGTGACGCATAGTAGAGGCACTCGGATGAGGAAAGGTAGATTAAGGAACCAAGATGATGTTACTGTTGATACTGGAATATATGTATTAGCAATAAGCATTATTATACCGCAACCGGCGCATTTGGCCAATGCCTTTAATGTAGGGGGTACGGTACTGATGTGACTGAGCTCGGAAAAACAACCACGAAGGTAAACCCAGTCAAGATACTCACGGCAGAAGAATACAGGGCCGGTAAGGGCACCGAAAAAACCGAATATATAAGATAGATATGATACTATATCTGGTGTCTGTTGTAGGCAGTTATTAAGCCTGTATTCTTGTTCATGTTTCTTGGTAGAGAGGGGCTTGCCTTCGTTAAGTAGTCTACCGTCATAACAGTCATAGGCAAATGTAGCGTATTTAGCAGTGAATATCATAAGGGGCAATGTTACGTCTAATTTCCATCCAAGATAATCAACCTTCATTCTCCATAAATGGAAGGCGCTAAGAACAGCCATACTGTTGATGGCTACTATAGATGGTCTATAAGGGAATAGTACCACAAAGAGGTAGTTCATAACACTAACTAGTAATACAACCATTGTATTCCATGGACCTTGTAATATATAGGTTAATCCTAAACCAAGGCCTAGACTAGTATACAGCCTAATAGTGCCGTTATTCAATGTACGGAACCAAAAGGATATACCAATACTTAACAATAGACAACCAAGTAATACTATCTGGTCAGGTGGGAACCCTATACCATCAGCAACAGCATTAATACCGCTGTTTAAGGGGCCTGGTAAATGAGTAAAGTCAGAAGATGACATTAACAAGATTCAAACAGCTTGTCAGCAACTCAATTCACCACAGGCAAGCACAATCTTGACATCTTGAACAGTCTTGAGTTTCCTTAATTTCTATCACACAGTCCGTCCTGTACTTCACGAGCGAAAATCTTCTTCCTTCTCCGTTACTCTATCGGCTTGTGTAGTTTTACTATATAATCTTCCTCCTTTATGCTCCCATACCGCTCTTTCCTATGATTTAGTTTCTATAAAGGAATACATCGTCTGTATGTCACTGCAGCGCCCTGCATCACCTTGTTGTTATTTAGCTTAGTTAAATCGCTTAATACAGTCACCATCAGTTGTATTTATCGCTTTATACTAATTTCCCCTATGACGGTCGATACTACTGGTATTGAGCAGCTTGTAAAGGAGATATCCTTCCTTGAAGCATCTGGTCAAGCCGACCCTAATGCGCCTGCAGACAGTCTCTGTGATTTGTTCGCTCGTACCAACCCAGACCTGTTGGACTCCTTGGTTGAGGTTATGAATAGTTGCAGCCACATCGATGATAACGCTTCGACTGCTGCCCCATCTACTGCTAGCCCTGGTCCTGGCCTTCTATCAAGTGATAGTGATCTCAATGCACATTACTTCCAGCTTGGCGGGAGGTTCCCCCCTGCACCCGCCTCGGTGGTCTCTGACTCTGAGCTAGCTTACCGTAGACAACAGCAGCAGTCTTTGTATCATCAACAGGCTACTACTAATAACAGTAATGGCTCATCTGGTCCCATGGTCCCTGTTAATGTTGAAGAGCTTTTGCGTACTGGTAACGATACAAGGACAACTGTTATGATTAAGAGGATTCCTAGGAGGTAACTTCATAACACCTTCACCACGTGATGATTATCGTATGTTATTAGGTACACTGTCGCCATGCTACGAGATGAGATTGATCGTCGTTGTCCAGCCCTTAAGAATGGCGGTTATGATCTATTATATCTCCCTGTTGACACAGCTAAGGTAAGGTGAAGGCTGCTGCTAGTAGGTACGCTGTTGTTATTAACCGTCCTTTAGGTTGCCAATCGTGGATATGCATTCATTAACTTCCGTTCCCCAAAGCATGTCCTCGTGTTTGCCTCTGCATTCCAGAACTATGAATGGCCTGGTCAACGTGCCCATGGTCCGCATCAACCAGCTAATGGTGAAGTTAAAATCTGTGAGATTTACTTTGCTCACATTCAAGGTCGAGAGGAGACCATACGAAGTGTCGATCCTACTGGTAACAAGAACGCCACCTCTCCAGCCTACCAGAGCATCGGTGACGATAAGTGTTGGGTGTTGGGCTATAACGAGCCACCAGGAGGATTCCAACATACTAGAAGGGGCTCCAACAAAGCACGTAACTTTATGTCATCATATGGTATGGGCAACAACAGCAGCAGATCTGGTTACTCTTCTCGTCGATCTCGTAATGACCAATGTATGGTATGTGGTGGATCTCCTTCATCTGGTACCTGTATCTGTGCCTACTACCGTGCTAATGCCTCGTTATCTAGTCTAACACATGCCCAGATCAATCAGTTAGCTGCTGCTAGTTCTGCTGCCTCCCCTATGGTAGACCCCTATCAGTTCTCGATCAACTCACCAGAGTTCATTCCGGCATCTGCCTCTTCCTCAGCTAGTCCGAGTGATTACCGTTTTTACTAATAGGCTTTTTGCCCATTTGTATGACGGTTATTGTTATTACGTCGGTTGGCATTTGCTTATCATCATAATGAAGTCTGCCCCGGTAGAAACCGTCATTAGTCAACTGCTGCGCATGATCCTTAAGTGGGCGTCCTTGCCCATAGTGTAGACTACTACTTTATCGCAGCCCCTTGTTCTATGTTCCTTATACTTAGCTTCCCCGGTACTTGTTGGTAGTTACCTGAATGAACAGTGATACTACCATCATCATTCGTACCTTTCATCTGTTCCTTATCTATTTCCCAGTCACCATCGGTGGTCGTCATCATCATACCATCACCAGGCGTGTTGTTGTTGCATCTCCCTTCTGTAGACTATTAAGGGTTCATCTATGTGTTAGGGCATCTAACGTGTGATTTTACTTGATACCAGCGATTACTAGTAGCATCACTGTTATCTGTCCACCTATAAGACGACATCCCTGCCTATCTGCGTCGTTTTTCAACCGGTCTTCCGACAGAAATACAATAGTACTAGCAATATATCCTGTAATGATACCATGTCTTTATGGTATTATCATTATGCTTATTGGTATGTATTACTATAGAGTAGTGGGGTAGTAGTACGGTCAGTCTACTTACCTGTTCTATTCTGCTACAGATGGGTATCATCATAACATTCAGCTTTGTCGTCTTGTTTGCTTCATTGACTTCAATAATTTCTCGGGTTTATCCTTATGAGGTTAGTCTTTGACCGACTTCCTAGTGCGAGTTTAGTAGGGTATAGTACTATTTTTGCTATCCTTACTCGTAGGTAGATTGAACCCTAAAACATCATCGTCATCATGAGCAACAACAGCCTTCTTTCAACTACCATTGTATCATCATTGGCTCAGCCTTGGGCGCTGAACTAAACCTTATGAAGGATATGCTCTTCATTGGCCTAGTAGTACAACGACCTTCATTCCTTACCAACCAGTGTGTTGCTCATCACACAGTAGCCTGTTGTTGTTGAGCAGCTGCCTTGTGATGTTGTGTAGGTGTGCTAAATGCAATTTGCCTTTCGTCGAGCTATTCCTGTTTCCTCCAGTATCTTCAAGCTGCTTTGTGTAAGCTCAATTAGTACAAGCTTTCCTCATCTTTTGATACCTTATCGGAATAGGCATTTTTAATTGGTCAACTTTTAATCATGTTGATGAATGGTATCATATCTTCGTCGTCGTATGATTCTAATATTGTCGATGATGCTAGTAACTTGTGGGAGATATTCTCCTCCCATCCAGAATTAGTATTACCTTTGGCTGCACATGTTGGCCGTTTACAGCTTGATGAAGGCCCTCTTAATAAGCCTCTAAACCGGTCTAAGGATTTGCCTAATTCCAGTGAAGGGAAGACTACCGTCATGATCAAGAGGATTCCTCGCACGTAATCAAGTCGCTTTAACCGCGCGTTCATTTTATCTTCAGTTATACTGTGGCAATGCTGCGTGACGAGTTGGAAGCTGCCTGTCCTATGATGAAGCATGGAGGTTACGATCTTTTATATCTTCCAGTTGATACGGCTAAGGTAACTGTCATCTAGTCGGCTAGTGTGTTTTAATTGCTTGATCAGATAAGTAACCGCGGTTATGCATTTGTTAATTTTACATCTCATGAATGCCTTTGTGCTTTCGTCGCTTCTATGCGCAATCGTCCATGGCAGAGATTCTCTCCTGGTTCTAAGCGATGCGCAGAAATCTATTTTGCTCATATTCAAGGGAGGGAAGATACTATACGTAACGTTGATCCCACTGGGAGCAAGAACACTACTTCACCAGCGTATCAGAGTATAGGTGACGAGAATGTCTGGGTTATGGGTTTTAATATCGAGCCTGAGTTAACTCTGGCTGGTGCACATCATCATCACCATCATCATCCTCAACTGGGTCTTGGTTGGATTCCTCCACCACGAGTTCGTTAGAGTGGTAATTGTTATGGTGATATAAACGTAACATTGTCCGTGATGATCAGTATCCATCGCTTATTATTGTTGCATCCTCCTTTGGCCTATGCCTGATGTGATGGTGACATCTCTATTTTAACTGCTTCGCTTTTGGCAAACCATTACCCGTATAAGCGTCATCGGGTTATATTTGTTGGGTCTATATGCCCTGTAACAATGATCTTTATGCTTCGTAACAACAACAACATCATCATCAATCTTAGTGTGATAGTGTGATAAGTCTCATAATTTAATTGCTTTGCGTTCAAGTAGACCATCCCCATATATCATCAGTAATAACCCTGATTATCTGATCCAGTACTGATGCGATTTCGCTATTTCCAGGGACACTATAAAACACAACACAGGAACCGCAGACACCAGCAATAAGGCGCTGATGATCGAATCATGAAGTGTGATTAGTGAGTACTTTAGTAACGAGGTAAACGTCGGACAAAAAGTCCAATCCTCGGCAATACAGGCATTCAACCTGCCAACAGCTTCAAACGGGCAGCTGACATGCTGCGCTACCTCGAACTTCCGGCGACACGAAGTGAGATAGGCTACATCATCGGCAACGGTCTTGGGAATATTTGTGGTATTTGAAGACAGTCTTTTTAAGAGAGTTTCATCGCATGATGACATCTCGATACCACAAGCATGGACAGGGATATCATATCTGAAAATGATGTTCAAATGATCCACTAGGCTGGACACCAGACTGTTTAATGTCCTTATGGCTTAGCCCAAGCCACCTTATTCCTGTAACACCTCGTCTGTAGGATAGATAGATATGTATACCATGGGGATCAAGATCACCGAGGTACCATATAGGTAGCTCTAAATTGCTCTAACAATCGATACAGTGTCGTAAAGGATTCAATAATACCTTACCTGCTGCTTTGATACTTTTTGTAGAAGATTGAGAAATCTGATAGTCCTATAGTCAGGGTAACCACGTGCAGTAACAATAAAGCACGGCAATCGGCCAAGGAGGAGATGTCGGCCACCTTGACTGAGTACCCTCTGACCATCGCAGCTTGTTGCAACTCTCTCTGTATCTTACTTGGAACACCGTATCTTTTTCGACAACAATAACATGTCGAGCTGACGAGTCAAATGCTGCGCAGTTCGCCACAAGGCTCTGCCACAAGAAGAGTCAAGAATCACGTAATCAAGTAACTTACCTCTGTTATTGTAATGCCTTGATCAGCTGCTTCTGTATTAAGTGTCAGGAGTTCCTTACGGGCATCATCAATACCATCGTTTGAGATAGCATAAAATGTGGTATCTCTCGGGCCAGCAATGAGCCCTTTAGCGGTGCTCAGTATGCCAACTTCTAAACACTCTCGTGCATTCTCAACACAACTGTAGCAAACTGACTATGTCTTTCCGTTTGGAGGATATCAACTGCCTCCATTAGGCGGGAGTTGAGGCGTGCTTGTGATGTGAACAGTTGTTGATGTGATCTAGAGGAACCGAGGGATCTATAGAACCTGAAAGGGCAGGTGCAATATTCCCAGCGCCACATCAGCTTACAGTTCTCGCTGTGTAGCCGTTCGGCCATTTATTAATAACTGTTGTATGATTTCAAATACATACCAAAGCTGACATAAATGCTTAACTCCTATTCCAGCACTGATGGTTATCTTCCTACTGCTATCACCACTGCACAGTACCTACTCTCACAAACTTCTTTTTCTACGGTTCGACGCTCCATACAGGATGCCTTCCATCGCATGGACAGTTGATGTCGATGCAAACTGTTGCTCTGGATTTATCGTTACAGTTTAGGCCTATTAGGTCTGCGTTCTCACAGAAATTAGAGAGCTTTTTAGTTAGTAGCCGAATATGTGTGAGAACTTCCGATTGGCTAGCTTGATGGGCTGTCATCGACAATGGAGAATGACTGCAAAAATAATCAAAATAAAATATTACAAAATAAAATGCAACTTAGTAAAGGGAGCTTCAAAACCTCATGAACAGCTTTGATCTCCGGTATTTCCTCATCGAGTGAGCATGCTTAAATGAATCTTTGTGAGATTGTTACCTATAACATGAAGAAAACGCTCCTCCGAGGAGCGAGGAGCCTCCTCGCTTTTGAGTTCGTGAGCAGCTCGCGTTGAGGTCCTCAACTTGAGGAGAATTCACTAGATTGCTCAAATGCGTGGAGGGGATCGCGGAACAGTCAAATTTTCTTTCGTCTGAAATAGTGATGGCTAGGGGTTTTCCAGCCTTCTGATTAACATAGGATGAGTTTTGAGACGTTTCTCTCACTCCAAACGCCCTCAAATCAGCTGGGAATTACTGGAAATTTGTTGTTCCTCAGCAATGTCTCCGCATCTCGATAGGGTTAGTACGCGGACAGTTTTCGCGACATGATTCGAGCCGTGTCAAAACGCGGAGATAGTACATTCAACGATGTACAATGCACTATCCAAGTGCACTACGAACTTCGTACTAAGTGCAAAGTTCGTACACAATTCGATAAGTCTACAAATTCTCAATATAACGGGACTCTCGTTGTTGAAGGGACATCTGGATTTGGGACTCTATTAGAGTCACTCTAAACTAAAGCCGGGTGTGAAATAGAGAATGAAGACAAGTTGAGAATGATTACTGAGTTGAGACCCTCACAGCCGCTACAGGTCATCGAGTTAGTAGAGTCCGTTGGACGGATGGGTCTCCACTTGATTCTGATCTCAAACTGCCGCCGAAACCGCACTAGTCCGGTCTCGGATTTGGAGTATAGATTCGGAGTCGGATTGAAGTTTGATTCAAATCGAAGTGCACCACAGCTTCATCAATGATGATTGATCACACTATACTTGCGCAGTATGTTGAAGCCACTGGCTGTCACGCAGTCACCTCCAGCGCCAGCATGTATCACATCAACCATCGTCAAGAAAATCTCCTAGTCAGCTGCTACCACGATACTCGTGGCTCGAGTCTTCCTCGAGCCATAATTCCTTGTTGCATGCGAAGGTAGCAGACTCGGAGTGGTACAGGCCGAGATTTTCTGACACCCAGTGGTCCGAATCTGAGGGCAACAAGAGTCTGATAGAGCCTAAGTCACGTTTTATTGTCGCGCATCCTGTAACTTGGTGCTCTGTTAGACGGGTTCAGAGGTCACCAACAGTAGCATGCTCAAGAGCGACTGAATTTGTGCGTAATGTAATCTTCTCAGGCCCGGAGTCTAGATAAACTGGAGCCAGTGTTTGACCGGACGCGCTGCCCGAGGTACCGATCATCCGTAGCCGCCGGGTACTAGCCGGGCAAAGAATCGCTATTTAGACTAATTTAACAGACTGGACTAAACAGTTTAGTCCAGTCTGCTGCACGCAGCTTATCAGCAGCCCTTCCAGAGAGCCGATCCAGCTCCATAACCGCCTGATCGCATAATCTCCCTAATCGATCGGGGCTCCCGATCCCCCGCGGTTCATGGTCTGGAGGGACTCCATCCATTAATCAGTCCTACCGTAGACCTCGTTGGCACAGACTGTGCCGCACAGCTCTTTTCCGGGAAAGTGTTCCCACGCATTCCGTGAGTCACAGACTGTGACACATAATTCCTAGTAGGATTCTCCTACGCATGCACCAGATCGGCTCGACCCATGTTTCGCCATTGGCGATCTGGTCGAGTCCATCTGGTGGCGAATCGCCATCACATAGCACGCCGGAATAGCTCTAGAATCACACCCCGCTTCGAACGAGTGTAACTTTCCTCGTCAAGGAAAGTGTCCTCCGAGGACACTGATCCCGGCGGAGAATGCTTGCGACTTTATGAAGTCATCGTATAATTTAGGGGACTGGCCGTTTGCTCTAAAACGGCGAACTTGACGGTGCTCCCAGTCAGTCCATCTAATTTTATTCCAACCGCAAGACGCCTGAAAAAATTGTAGGAACAACATTGTAGCAAAACCATACGCAAAGTATGCATTATTTCCAACTCACATTTCTATCTCTTGACGTCTGTACTCCAATCTCTTTAACCTTCACTTTTTCTGAAATTCACGCATTCTTACGTTCTTACTTCCTTTCTTCCTCCCTTGCCTTTCTCATTCTTCATTCTCGATGTCCTCGAGTCCCGGAACCAACGGATGTGAAACTTGAATCAGCCTGACTCAGGCTGATTCGGCAGAAGCCTCTACTAAAAATTAGTGAAGCTGAAACAAAGTCCAAACGTCGATGTATGCGAGCTTTGCAGAAGTCCCTCAGCGCGCTAACCAATGGTTAGTAACCATAGCCCTCCGGCAACGTCGTCAATAGAAGGTCTCATCACTCTACCCCGTAAACCCGTATTCTACCGAGAGAAAAATGGATAACAATCGTTTAGTAAGCACAGGGTACCCTGTTGCGCATCGAATAGAGTAGTCGGACTAACCTAGTCCGTACACTCGATGTCAATTGTGTAAGTTACACAATTAGTGGCACAGTGGCGGGGGGGGGGGGGGGGGGGGGGGGGGGGGGGGGGGGGGGGGGGGGGGGGGGGGGGGGGGGGGGGGGGGGG
>JAAPAO010000534.1:0-25112 GCA_013115145.1 Perkinsus chesapeaki
GTCGGGCCGTTTCTCCTAGAGGGGCGGAGCGATGTAAAATATACAGTGACATTATCTTCATATGCCCTACAATGGATTGAGGTGGGTATTGTTTGGCTATTTTTCCGTGGCGATATCATTATTCTATTATTGAGTGTACTTATATCGTTATAACGTCCATTAATATTACTAAAAGGTTCCGAGTTCCAAGCAGAATTTTCAATGAAGGAAAATTCTTCAGATGTTAGGCGATTCGCGGCGAGAGCGGTATGGAATGTTGTGCACGCGGAAAATGCTTCCTCCGTCCACGTTCGACCCTCGGGTCGGGCACTTCTCTATCATTTTTCCTGAGCAATTTAAGTTTGAGCAACCCTTTGGCACTCGCCAATCTGGATGACCCATCCATTTATAATAATCTCTGTTGAATTCTATTATCTCATTTTTACGGTTTTCCTATCAGTTTTTTCCGGCGATGCTATCCACTTGCTCCTCTTCCATCATAACCCGCCTCTTTGCATCAGCTGCCCCTAAGGCCGCGGCTTCGACTCTGCCCTTTGCCAACTTGGCCAAGGCTGAGGCGGCCCTTGGAAAGCACGAGGATCGGTTGAAGCAAGCTCAACATGATTTATTATTGAAATATGCATCGATGGAAAATAACAGAAGGGAAAGGGAAGAGAAGGTTAAAGAGGCGGAGAAAAGGTAATAAAAGTATAGTAATTTGATATGAAATATTTTATGTATTAAATACCGCATAATAGGATATTATTGACTTATATAAACAATATATATTATCATATAATAATTATTTTTTAATCTATCGCATGGAAATACCAGTATTAATGAATAACCGCAAATGAACGGCCTTTATTGACATAACCCCGCATCTCCTTGTTGAAAATATTCACTTATTATAATTCGCTTTTTTACTATCCTTATAATAATATCACTCACATAACGGTTGGAGAACATAGGGGCTAAATACTTCACAAGCTTATGGTTTGGTTTGCTATACTTCCGAACCCTCAAACATTTGACTTCATCTTGTTAGTAGACTGTATTATAATTTACTCTTGATGTTAAGGCTAAGCCATAACTGAGCTTCCTGTCTGTAAACATTCGAAATACTGGGCTCTTGGAGTTGAACTACTCGGAAATATCCAACAATCTTAAAATGGCGCAACTCATCAGAGTGTTGTTATGGTAGGGAACTTGTATATTTTCGGAGAAGTATCTATTTGCAATATTACTTATTATATGATTATATTAAGGATCGTATTTCTATAATATATATTACACTTTATGTAGTCTAGTTGTTATTAATTACTACTACCAGAATGTTATATAACCATGACACCGAAAGTGTATCATTGATTATGTCGTATTTAATATCACTTCACCACGATGAATTCGGCTATGCTGGTGATAGTATTATGGAATGATCAATACCTCCTTCATTCAAATGAGTTTTCGCTAGTTTACGATAAAATAATAGAACAGTAATCTTAGTCGAAATCAAGTCAATTGTTACTTACAAATTTTAGGTTAGTTGAAAGTGTGAAAAATAGAATGCTCGAGCAAATGTCGAGCAAAAGATCATATGGTGATTTTATAACTCGTTTCGAATAGCTATTCTTAATATCTTTCCTTTACGTTGATGGGCATCATCTTCATATATACTACGGGGTTCTCGCTTTTGGCAGTTAATGTTTTCCTAAAGATCGGCGATACCCTGCGACATGATCGATATTAAACTGCTTGTTAGAAGCGTACTGAATGCAACTGTGTCGGGACTTTGGGAAGGACAAACCTATGAGTAATTTTATAAAGCATCATTATGTGAGATTCGTATATTAAGAATCAATAGTTTCTATTATAAACTAAGCTTTGTTGCCAGCCGCAGCCATAACTCCTATAGCCGCACCGGTCTGCCTGGTCAAAGGAGACTATAAAAGATATATTATAATTATTATATAGAACTGATACTCATCGTCGTTTGTGGTTACTTTTGATAATTCAGGCACGTGAAGACCTTTGCAGCGAGCATTGTGGACGTGGCTGAAAAGATGAACGAGGCAGGTGATCTTGCTGATAAATTATCGAGCCAGGAAAACTCCTCGGACAAGGTTAAGAGTGTGGCCGAAGGGGTCTCGATCGCGAGGGATTTCCTTATAAGAAGTGTACTGTTGCAGAAGTACCAAATAGAGCCATTTACTGTGGAAAACGGTGGAAAATACGACGTCACGCGCCAGGAAATTGGGGCTGGGAGCAAGGTGAAGCAGGTTAAGAAGGGCGAGAGTGCTACAGTTGATGGAGTTGAAAAAGAGGGTTGGAAAATGGGAGAAGATATTTTGAGGAAAGCTCAAGTTGATCTCAAGTGAGGTTGAAAGATACTCTCGACAAAGCGGCGTGTTTCGGTACTTTTGTTATCATTAATGTGCGGTTGAGTTTGTCACTTTGGGCTGGATAGGAACCTCGTATTGGAAAGGCAAGAAGCGTTGGGGGATTTCCGAAGCCTATTTTCCTCTGGATTCTCTCGATTAATGGAAGTGCTGGCTGAGCTAGCGGCTCAAGCTACAACGGATTAGCGGTCGCCGAGTTTATAGGATGATGGTAGTGGCATTTCGAAATGGAAAAATTGGGGAAATTTATCGAGGAATGTGTTGTTGAAATACAGCAAGTGATTTCATTACCGGAGTGCTTAGTTGAGATTTCCTCAATAAAACAGGGGCGGCAATAGAAGGTTCATCATTTAGATCTGACTTATGTGTGATGCTAAATCTATTGAGCTACAATGAAGGTTTATTATAAGGTTGATATTATCAGCATTTGTCTATTTGTCAATAATGTCAAAGTCATCACTATCGAGCTCGCCTCCGACGGGAGCCTTGCCGGGCATGGCATCACAGGGAGCGCATCAAAGCTCAGCTGCCTCGAAGAGGGCGTATAAGAAGGCACTGGAGCTGGCAAAGGGAGCAAATACAATACTCAAGAGGTGAAAAGGGGACAGCCGTCACAAATTATGTAACTTATGGTTTGAGTTCGGTAGAGAATATGGTATTTATTCGTCGAAGTCCTTTTGATGGAGCTTTTTGCCAGCTCGTGAGCTGGGACTGTTGGCATCCTGAGCGAGGCGAAATCTCGCGGAGTAGGTTTTTAAGCACTGTCATGCAGACGTTAATATACCATAGCTCAAATCTATATAACTTTGTGGATGAGTAAATCTATTGGGGGGAATCGGATTGAGCAAACGGTCTGTGGGTTTCGGCCTATTTATTTCGAAGATTCAGAAATGAAACACTTGGGAGAGTGCCTTGCAGGTCGAACTCATCAGCAGATTTCGAGCACTGCATTGGGGTCCTCAGCGAGGCGATCGCCTTGTGTCCGGATAAAGCAGCCTTCTACTCGATTAGAGGAAAGGCATTCGCATTGAGCGAGATGTACCAAAGGTGATACAATCGATCATCTGGGCGAGCGAGATTTACATCGTGTCGATGTTAGGGCGTTATTTGACTATTCAATGGCAATACGATTGGAGCCGCATGTTGCAAAGCATTATGGCTATAGAGCTGTATGCTTTAAGAAGTGAGTTGAGGGAGGGAAAATTTGGGAAAAATAGAAGAGAATCAAGAAAGTGAGGCGAATTGAGGGAAAGGTATATATTTATAAATTATAAATATATACCTTTCCCTAAAAGACTCCCTTATAAATAATAATATATCAGAAGATTAATCGACTTAGCTGGGAAAATATGTCAGGAAAATAGAAAGATGCTTAATGTTAATTTAACATTTGAAATTCTTCCGGAAAACTTAGAGGTGCGCGTTCAACCGACTTGTTGATGTATTCAGGCTTGAAAGAGTGTCGGACTGTCTTAAAGATCTCACACAGGCAGTAAAATATGAAAAAGAAGGCTCACAGTACATTGTAGAGAAGGCGATGGTGAGAGGGCGTTAACTGTGATTCGTGAATTGCTAAAATGTACGCATTTATGTAATCGAAAGATGAAAGCTTGTCGTTTACGGATGTATTTTGGGGGTATATTAATATTTGTCATTTGGTCGACAAATTATGAGTCATGATGTATTATCAATATTGAGTAATATTGATGTCAGTATGATAGATACAGTAGAGGTTGAGTATTGAATCGTTGTTAATGAGCAATGAGAGCATTTGGGCAATAGCGCATCTTTATGCGCAGCAATATCAGATATAAAGCTATTATACATCACTCATAATGATGATGATGATCATCATCATTTAAAATATAACATACATGTTGTGATTTATACAGACTGGTCCAAAAAATTGTCCGGCGCCGATCTGATTGTGAGGTCGATCGAGTCTGAGGATGAAATTGGAAGCACTGGATCAGAAATTTGTGGCCCTATGTATGTAAATGTGTGTGTTTTATTGTGATGGTAAATATTGTAAATGGTGATAGTATAGAATAGCTTTAGGATTATGATGATCAAAGTGACAGTAGGTGAAGTACTTTAATAAATAATGATATAAATGTTATTTACTGTCAATAAATGACGGCTTATTCGTTACGAGCAAAACAGTAAGCCGTAATACAGCATCTTGATATTACTTCTCCGGCTTCGCTACCAGAAATGACGCTCTGCCTTTACGAGCACTTACCCTTCTTCCTGATAAAACATTGTAATGTAACACAACAGTAAACACTAGCCGATAATAATAATGATCATATGATGTTGAATAACCTTGTATAAATCAACTATAATCAATCACTATGGCGAGCGAGATGTATTGTGTAGAATGTCCCATGTTGCGTGCGTGCGCACAGCGACACAAACATTTCGGTACTGGCTCCCAAAAATAACTTTCGAATGCTTCCTAGTAACTACTGGTAGTAGCCTACTGCATATCCCTTTTCAGGTTAATTTTGATATTGAGGATTACGTTTCAGCTTGTGATGACTTTACCGCAGCGATTGGGAAGGGATGCTCTAATCTGTATAATGTCTATTTGCATCGAGGAATATGTCACCGGCAGAAGAAGGTAAGAAAGAGAAGACCTTCTTGGTGTTCTATGACAGAAATAGCGTGCTTCATAATTAAGCTTTCACCAGGTATCATTTCCAGAGCAAGTGCTCCTAGAAGGGACTCATTTCGGATTCATTTTTTTAATTAGGAACCTATTCTTTCCAAACCTTTATTATATCTCTGCATTGGGAAATTTTATCATTTTCAAGGAACATCGCGCCAGGGCGATCCCTTTTGCCCGCGGCCCCTTTTGCCAGGGACTCCCTGGCAGGAAGTCATGGAATATTATGCGACCAGTCAGAAAGAATGCATTTGGCTTCTACTTTTGCCCTATAAACGTATTGCACTTGTATCTCCTTTGCAATATATTTCCGCGAGGTTGGACGATCCCCCATTTCTCGGCCTTTTTGAGATTTTGGGTGGAGATATGGTATTATTTATATATGTCAATTTTATATTAATTATGATACTTCTCCAACTCAGTTGTTAAAAGAGAGTATTGAGGATTTGAAGAAGGCTGTTGAGTTGAATGCAGCAGATGGAGAGTGTCATGATCAGCTTGGATTATCATTGGTAAGATGACGAGAAAATAATTTAATAATCATAGTGAATTTCGCTATCACTATAATAGCGAATGCGATAGGTAGTCTACCTGAAGTAGACGGTTCGTACGATACGAACCTTTTTTGTACGAGTCGTACCATACAAAAAATCACGGCGAGGTGTCGACGTGCAAACTGCACGCAATGCGGAAGTTGGTTACACTTCGTTGGTGTGGCTGAGTGATCAAGCTTCTTCTACATTCTAAAAGTCCAGATGAAAATGTCTCGATCGGAAGTGCAATTCTTTCTTCTCCCAGCGCCGTCACCACAGCCTTCTCGTGGTCTACATGCCATCCGGTTTGTGTATATGTGCATGTGAAGGCCATGTTTTAATCAGTATTACCATTATTGAGAGTTCATCTCATGATCGGAGAAAACTCCGCCTGGCAGTGACAGTTTAAAAAACTTCGAACACCAAAACAGTGAACGAGTTCGGAGAAAATAACGGGAAAATCAGGTCGAGACATTCGGGGTTTGTCAGTTACT
Source organism: Perkinsus chesapeaki (assembly GCA_013115145.1). Lineage (NCBI taxonomy): Eukaryota > Perkinsozoa > Perkinsida > Perkinsidae > Perkinsus > Perkinsus chesapeaki. The sequence continues at coordinate 6,074 of JAAPAO010000534.1, forward strand.
ATTGCGAGAATATTATGGCGCGCGGGAAGCATTTACTAAAGCGATCGCTGGTTGCTCGACAGTTGAGGAAAATGGGAGGAAAGCTAGGTGAGGCGTTACCTTGTTTAACCTGGGAAAGATTAGCAGTCTCTGGTAAAATATGGATTGGATACTGGAAGTCGATATTAATTAATATGAAATATAATAATATCTATTTAGATCATTTAATACTTATTATTATTTTATCATGGTGCAACTTATTTCCATGAATTATGTCGGATTAATAAATTTTAAGTATATTATTAACTGATAATATTGCTTTATATATTCCCGAAATAATATGGGCCTTACCTATCAGTAGCGCTCGGAGAGCTGCAAGTGTCTCGCTGAAATGCTCGAAATGGGAAATACTACTCAATGCTGTCAACTCAAGTAGCACGGCGTTTTGGGTTGGTGGACAGAGAGAGATAGTGCACTTCTCTGCTCTGTCGCATGCGAACTAGCTCCACTGGTGTTAGGACACATGACCTCCGTGCTACTCACCAAAAAAAATAATAATGAATCATGGCTCACGTAGGGAGCGCGAGTGACTTTCACGTTCCCTACGTTTTCAGGAATAACCACTGAGGGCTATTCCTGTACTTGTTGATTAAATCTATGCGGCCCTTAACTTGCTCCATGACTGTTCCTATATGTAAATCTGCCTAAAGAAACGTCATACTGCGACCGAATTGTCGTATTCCAGATTCACAGTCATTTAGTGGTTGTGAAACATGCTCGCGAACATAACTAGCATTTCTGTGAAAATTTCCGGAAAATTCGTCAACAATGATGAGATCGCGGAAGGGCCGTTTGCTCTTGTTTAACCCGATGAGTTTTCCATGAAACAGCATTGATGGTGGTGATTATGCGAGTTTCTCCACGATTGAAAATCGAACAGCTGATCGATTTGAGCTAGATCTCGTCTTGGTAAGATATCTGAATCATCGGGGATTGGCCCACTTCCAGTTGAGAGATTTCGAGAAGTCTTTGGAGGACCTCAACGAAAGTCTGGAGTTGAACCCGAATGACAGCAATGCGCATTTCAACAGGTGAGTCACTGCGCCACGAAATGTATCATCGCCGTATCTTTGACGATTAGAGGAAATACGTATTCCCGCCTTGGAGAACATGGACAGGCGTTGGAAGACTATAGGAGAGCGATGACAATCGATCCGAAAAATGCAGAGTAAGTTTCGTAAAATTTCCGATATTTACATATTTTCCCGCTGGATAATAAATACAGTCGGTTCAAATTTAGACAGTTCGTGACGTAAAACGTTTTGTAATTTCGTCAATAAAGCAGCTGAGAACCTAAAGCTTCGAGGATGGGAAATCAAAGATTGAGCTATGAAAATCTAACATACGTTTTACGTTTTAATGTATGGTATGAATTACATTAATAATCATTGTATATAATGTATTTATTATTTCTAATAACTTATGGTATGAATTATATTAATAATCATTATGTATAATGTATTTATTATTTCTAATAACTTAATAAAAATGAGTAAAGCAAGTTGAGGATTGTAGGTCAGCATGAGTTATCCAGTATCAATAATTCAAATATATTATTAACTGGGAATTCGGGGAATCAGCTTGAGGTCCCCAGACTTCCTGGTTACAGTGGACAGCCGTTGTCGGAAATTCGGCCTAGCAAAAGAGTCAGAAAAAATTTGATGAAATTTCCTTAAAAATGTATCTTTGGCAACCATGGGTTGAGTCATTCCACACCTACTCATTGGAGTGTTTGAAATCCTCGCTTCAAGCTCGGGAAGTATCTTTTAGGTACGACCATTACGAAGGTTTGGCTCATCAAAAGGCTGGCCGAATCGGCGAGGCAATCGAAAGTTTCACAAGAGCGTTTGAGAAAGACCCAAATTATTTTGCCGCCGAGCTCCACCTTGGACTGATGTAAGGGATTGGGAAAATATTGGACAGGAAATATTTCCGTACAAGTGAAAATTCTTCGTTCTTTTACCGTCGAAAATGGGGAGTCGTCTTTGGGTCGTTCGCTGAAATAAATGCCGCATAATGATTTATGATCTGAAATGTAGATGCTAATGAGCAAAAAGGGATCGACAAGATTCCACTGGTTGAGGAAAATGCAAGGGGGCCATGGCTGAATTTTCTGCCATAATGGAAATTTCAAATCATAAAATAGAAGATGGACGAGTTGTCAATAATAGAACAGTCAGATCACCACCTTACCATTCCGGGCTCTGGCTCCTTACGGTAACTTTGGTGAAGTCATGTAGTGTTTTATCATTGATCTGCAATGTGGGGTTTATCCCCGCTAAGTCCATTGACTGAACTTTTTATAAAATTTTGTATTTGTTGTTTTTTCTCGATACTTTATTCGCTTTGTCCTTTTTCGAGACTCGTCCTGGAACAGAACTTTAGTTTGAACAGAGCTAAAACAGTTGAAATTGAAAACTAGAAAGTAGAGAATAGTTCTTTCCTTTGCTTTTTGTTAAGAATCTCCCGACATTCCGCTACTTTATTGTTCAGTGTCAACTGTTTGGCGTCGGACTGTAGCTTGAATTGTGAGTTCCTCAGTTCGTCAATATTATAACCGCCGCGGATGGATTTTACATCTAAGGCGACTTGTCGCTGCGTGACGCTGCCCTGAATAAAGCTGCACACGGGAGTTAATAAACTGAGGCGCGCGCGGATAACGGCGGCTTTTGCCTGAAGTATCGTTGTTTGATTCTCCACCGTTTCAATCGCGAAAATGAAGAGCTACAAAGTAGATGTGAAAATGAACATTTTCATTTATTTTAAGTGTTTTTCAAATCACTAATACGGCCCGTTCTAGTAATTTGAAAAATACTAAAGTAAATGAGAAAAATAGTAATGGATGCACATTTCTGAAGCTCAGATTTGGAGGTCCAATTGTCATTTGATTAGTTACCGAGAATGTGGTAGACTTGAAGATTCCCTGGCTCGGTTGATGGATGATAAACTGGAAACGGTTGAAGATAGGCGAATGCTAGGTCAGGTGTACGAAGCCAGGGGATTGATATGTGCGGATTTACTGAGGTAAGAGAATGCTTACATTTCGTGGCGCGCAAGAAATGGAAAAGACGCACTGAGAGTTCACTAACACGAAGTTTGTCGGAAAATTTTATGTCGGTTTTCCGGTAGCGGCGCAGTGGCGTGATTCGATTAATAAAATGATTTGATCGAATGACCATCACTTTTAATATCTTTCGACTTTATTTATATATTATAAATATTTTATATCAATGCCATGCTCTCACTTAAACTAAATTTTTCGGTCAACTTTCAGCTTTTTCCTGATCAGCGGAATGAGTTTCGCGAGTGCAGCGGCTGTGAAATCCCATAAGAGTTTTGGGAGTTGCGCAAGGACGATTGATAACACAAAATCTGTACAAGTGGAGACAAGAATTGTCTAACGCTGAAGCACTCAAACTTAGCGTATACTAACACACCTGGAGTGTTTAAAAAAATTACCGATAGGTACGGCTCGTAACCGGGCTGAGCCTTAGGAAATTAGTCACAAATGGTGACATAGGTATCATATATATTTTAACCCTCCCACATCCTTCCTAGTCTCTAGTCTTGCACTGTTTTGACATGGATACCCAAACCGAAACCCGAAATACTCCTCAACCTTTGGGGTGTTCGGGCTTCAGGTTTGTGGTTTCCTCCCGCACTTCGTTGGGATTTTATAACAATTAGAATGGATTTTTGAATTGATAGGAAGAACCTAATCCTTTAAAACTCAAATCAAGTGTTGGGTTGTTTTCTAGTCATTTGTAGAAACTAAAAATTGACCGCATCGAGCAAGTTCGGGTGAAAAATTCCGGTAGGTATGATGAGGCGATAGCATATCTCAATAAAGCGGTTGAAACTACCGGAGAGCATTTACAAGTTATTCGGGCGCAGCTGGAGGAACGCCAAAGTTTGGAGGAGGAAAGAAATTGCGAAGGGAAGGACGAAAAAAGCGAAGAAAAATCAGAAGTTGCCGAAGAGGAAATGGTGGGGAAGTGACACTGGGACAGTGATGAGAATCTTTAGGAGTGTGACGCTGTGACGCCAGCGCACCGTGAAGATTTGGAGCTTAAAGAGGCATTGAAGTTGGCGTTTGCTGAGCATCTCCATCATAGAGGGGCGGTGAAGTCGAAAATGAGAAGATACGAGGAGGCACTGGAAGATTTCAACGAGTAGGGTCAGCGTTGGAAAATCTATCGATTGCGTCCCTGAGTTCAGCTCCAAGATCTCCTTAGCTCTAAGATTTGTTAGGTCCTCGGTAATTGTTTAGGTCCTTGAAGTCGCTGCCTTTGGATTCCGCGGCAGTTCTAAATCAGCGTGCCTTATGCTGGAAGTATGTTGGTAACCTTCCCGAAGCTATAAAGGATTTAACAGTCGCTGTGGATAAATCAGGTGAATCGGTTGGAGTTTGTATGAAGCTCTACGAGTTATCGTTTACTCCCACGCGGAAAAGCGGCCGGAGTCGATGAAATGATTTTATTTCCGCCTTCGATCCTCATATCGATTGAGAAATAAAAAACGAGACCCATTCCGATTTGTTATATTGTGTTCAAGGTTCATAAAATATTATTTTTACAGGGACGCAAGCTGTCCAATACTGCCAACATGGCATCAGTGTAGGAGGCGATAAGTCAAATCGCTAGCGTTGTGGGAAATCTTCCGTGTCGGTTCCAGCTTGAACTTTGACACTTGGTCGAGAATACGACTCTTCGACCGTGCATGTGGATTCGAACAATTGCAGTTGTCTTGGTCTCCTCAGGTGGAGTAGTGCTGGAGTATCTCTGCAATCGTGCCCAATGCTTTCTCGAGTTCGGGATATATGGACGTGCTGATGATGATCTATCCAGAGCGATATCTTTGGCAAAATCGAGTGATCGAGGAAATCATTTATTCTATCGCCGAGGTGAGCAATAGTAAAATACGAGAATGTCCCACAGAGGTTCAGTCGTACTTGTTGATACTGTTGGGTAGCCTGTCAAAAGAACCGCCGAAAATCTATCCCTTTTCTCGTCCGTCATCAACATACCTTTATTCTAGTTCTGGTAGAAAAATGTCCGAGAAAATTCAAACGCACAGCGACGTGGTACGCGTTGGTCTCCAAGTGATGGAACCTAGAAAGTGTCCCTGGCGATGTGATAGATAGTTTGCAATGTCATGTGATGATCGCTATCTTCGTGTTTGTAGGCGTGGCTAGATTTGTCCAACAAAGATACAATGAAGCTATCCAAGATCTTCGTCTTGCACTTGTATCGGATCCTCCTGGAGAAGCCTGCATGCCCGATCTGTATTATCATCTTGGTCTGTCTGAGGTAAGGGTTGGTTGTCTGATCGCTGAAGGTTACATCTACAGTTTGTTGATGGATGATATAATGAAGCTGGTAAATCTGAAATTCATCAGTTCTGTATAGGGCTAAGATCTTGGGTAAGTCTTGTCACGAAAACCAACCGGAAAGTGGTCCAAAAATGCGGTCATTTTCAAATTCCATTTACTCCAAAATTCAGTTTTTACAAAAAAAGAATTTGAGTGTCCGAGTATGGCCAGGTTTTTAAACTTGTATTTGAAAAACTTGAATTTGGCCGCCAAATTCTTTTCGCCCGTTTTGTGATGGTATTCGTGACGAGGATGTGTCAGGCGAATCTGGGAGTGAACCCTCAACGAGCGGTCCAGGCATTCACGGAAGCAATCGACCGACTGCCGAGTTCTAGACAAACGAAACCGCATTACCTGCATGAGAAGGCGAAAGCACTTCAAGCGTGCGGGGAACATGAAAAGGCTTTGAGGGCGTTCAGCGCGGTGAGATTTTGTATAGGGGAGCCGTGGCTCGGCTAAATCTGGGGTTAGGAAGTAGAGCGCTTTCTGGAAGTAATTTCCCAGTAGCGGAGCGGTGTGGTATGGGATTTTACGGCACGGGTGGGTAAGAGGACAGTAGATGCGTTCATCATTGACAGTGAACATGGACGGCAGAAGTACTATGCTTTGTGACTATGTGAACTGGAGTGCGACTTGTGAGGCATATTGCAGTATGCAGATTAAACGGCGGCTCTGTTGGGTGACGTATCTTTTTTGCTTGAAATTGCACGCTCAACCTGAGGGCGAGAGACTCCTCAATTGCAGGTTCTGGACTTGCAGCCTTTGAACGCACGGGCGATGTTCCGGCGAGCCTTCAGTTTCAAAGCGTTGAAAATGTTCGAGGAAGCTGCAGAGGATTATGAGGCAGCCAGAGAGCTCGAACCGGATGATGTGAGGTTCGTAATAGACTATAGGAAGATTGCCGAAGTTGAAGCTGTTACGTTGGGGCCGGCTGGGCATGAGGTAAGGGTGAGGTTGCGATGGTGAATCACACTGGCGATGAGAAGTCAGAAAATTTGGGAAATAAATATAAAACGTTGTATGATGATCGTCGTGGGCACCTCTTGGGATGGTCTTTATCGGTCGAGTTGGGCAGCAGACATTCGATTAACCTTATTATTGGTATCATCACGTATTACGCGCCCGTTTTGAATTGGTCATTCCTGAGAATGTGAGCATCTTTATAGGATCCCATAGTCTACCGAGATCCTCAGCGCCCGGCTGTGAATGGAGGCGAAGTCGACGAGGGTGTTGAAAAGTTTGAGAAGTTAGTGGCTGGAATTGATCGCCAGTCTGTTGCTACGTGAACCATTGTCATCTGACGGTGTACCTGATGTTCCGAAATGTTGAGGTTTGGTTTAGTCTCAATTAAAAGGAAGGTTGCCAGTGACTCTCTCTGCTGAGCGGGGAGGATGTTAGATTCGATATTTTGTTTGAACCGACTCTGTAAGGTTTGTTTGATTGAAGTTTTGGGAGATCATTCGAGGGATCCACGAAATCGGGAGCTGCTGATCAATACAAAAAAATCTGGTAAAAAATTGCCCAGCGACGATGCGAACGACTTAACGATCGAATATGAGAACAAGACTGGTAGCATTCGTATGCCTTCCCGGGGGGGTGTATGACTCATCTGACCATGGCCTATCACTTGTGAGAAATTCAAGTTTTTGAGATTTTGGCGGTCCAACGGTAATTTTCAAACTGTGATCTCGGGTTTCTCCTCAACCCTATCGAATCTGACATCATCCAAGGCACCGCTGTAAACAGAATGGCACTGCTCCCACCTTTGTTTTAGTTTAACCCTGGTATTCCTTTAGCGTACATTACTTCAACACTTCCTCGAATTGCATGGCCACCGTAGCGGGTTCAAAGGTGGGAGCCTTGTCATCGAGGCGTGCACCTTTATTTCAGGCGGCTCGAGATCGTCGACGGCAATCTCTTCGGGAGAGCCTTGAGCGAGCGAATCAATTGCGAGAGTCGGTCGAGAAGAAATATGGAGTTCGGCGGCGAGGCGACTCGCATGACGTTAAATTGGCGATTCGCGGCGAAGGTCTGGTGGGCGGTCGAGTGAGGAGCCGAACTCCACCGGGGAGGGCAGCCAAGTCCCCGAGGTTCCAGAAGGAGACTGAGATACCCGCAAAGGAGCCAGCTGAGCGGTTTTGGAGTGCTCTGAGGGGGAGCATGATAGAACATCGAGTTCAACATATATTGCCAGAGGAGCATGCGGAGCAGGCTTTTATAGACAGAAGCGTCTCGCCGGCGAGGGAAGTGGATGGGAAAAATAAGGTTTCCGAGATAAATAAGATCGCCGAGAGCGTCGAGGTGTCAGAAAATAATACCCGCAGCTACGTTAGCAGTGACGTATCCTCGTTAATAAGGCAGCTGAGAGCGGCTGACGATCGTATCGAAGAGCCTCGAGCAGAGCATGATGAGGAAAGTATGGACGGCGATGATGACATTCTGGAGCGATGGCGAGCCCGGAGGAAAGGCTTAGGGATAATCTTTGAATCGGTTGATACAGTGGCTGATGAGGATGATGAGGGGGGCGCGGAATTGGTCCTGGAACGCATTAGGAAGAGGCTTGGTGGAGTTGAGGAACGTACTTGCTCACCGTTGAGGGCATCTCCGAGCCGGTTTGTTAGGCAGTTATTGAGGAGACATGATCGGATGCAGGATTCACTCATGCTTACATCATCCTCGTCATCGACATTCACCTCGTCACTTCCGACTCGGAGTAGCTCTGACGCATTATCGGTCATGCCGGAGGTTTCCACCGCAAAACCATCGCCAGTGGTTGAGAGTGTCGTGCCAAGTGTTGTTGATCTTCTGGGAAGTCCCCCAATGGAGGTGCTACAACCTTGTCGGGCTCATGACAGAGAGTCGGCTGCGACTGGTGCGAGTATCAGCTTCGATCTGACGCCTCGAGAAGATCGCCGCAACCGTGGGGTGCGACCAGAATCGATGGACTCGCTGGCATTGAGCGTCGATGAGGAGGAGACAGCGCCGCCTGTGACGGAGCTGATCCAGTTCGAGGATATCCCTAATAACACTGAAGTTAGCCGGACACGTGATGAGTCTGTGATGGCAGAGGTGCCGGGAGTTGAAGTTGTGGAAATTGGCGTGCAGGTTACCCCAGAGATGATCGATTGTGCAACTCAAGCCGATTTAGAGATTCGACAGCCCACAGGCCGACGACGGTCTTTTTCCGGTCCGATATTCAGGACATCTCCGCGATCAGCAACCTCTCTTGCGCCGCGCCGACCAGTCGAGCCTCCTCCAGTGCCGAGCTGCGAGGGAGAATACATTCACGCCAGGGAGGAGTTTAGATCATTAGTGGCTGAGTTCATCGATGACATATAGTAATTCATTCATTGCCATATTTCTTATAACTCTGAGTCGCTGAGTTTCTACAAATTTTCGAGTAGACTTCTACTGGCTGCCTTTCACGTAGACCTATCAAAAACACCGACGATCTTCAGCGATATACCGTGCGATAAAAAATGTCGCCGAACTCTCTACAGAGAAGGGAATCAAAATGAACGCTTATCGGCTTCGTTCATTCACAACATGAGAGTATACACTCACATTATGGGGAGCGGTATGGGTCATGCCGCTGGTATCTATTAAATTTATCGTTCAATAGAGTTAGTCGTGATCGTCACACAGAAGGTTCTACGGTTATCCTCTGCCCTAGTGAGTTCTATTAGCCCCGAAATGTTCCACTCGACCTCTGAGGTATCTTTGCCTGGTGGTGGCTCGTCGATCTTTGATATCACTACTACGAGAGTCGCTGTAATCGATGAACTAATAGAAGACGCCAAACGAATCGTATGGTCTTATCTACCGACTCTTGTACCGAATACGATGGAGTATGAGGAAGAGTTGAACTTACCGACGCGTAAAAAATATGTTGAGTCGGATACCTATGAGTCTCTATATGGATTATTGGCTAACGGCACCAAGAAGATAGTGTGTGCTGTGAGAGAAGTGCCAGGCCGCCGTAAGCTTGAAACAGAAGGACTGTTTAAACTGGAGCGTGAGGTTGTTCTTTGCTTTGTATATCGTAATCATCTTTATTTTACTGCCAGGAAAGGCTCTGTGCGAGTATGGAAAGTATCTCTCGATAAAGGCGATGGTCGGTTGACAAGCATAGTCTGTCTTCCTGAAACTATAAGGCAAATTAAACTGGCTTGTGGCTGCTTGTTCTTACTTGGTGTGAAGAGCAATAATTTGTACATGATCGACTCTGTCAGCGATGAACCCAAGAAAGTTGGCGAACTTCCGGCAGATGGTCCCTATCGTTCAAAGCTAGTATTTCAGGGCGCTGTTGTTCACTGAAGAAGGATCACTGACGGAACTCCTCTACATCGAGCCAGAAGAAGGAGTTGTTCATCACTGGACAAGAGGACAAGGCGTTATCGAGTCACCTTCAATTCATGCGCATACGTGCAGATTGCTAATGATTCCAGGTCGCAGTATATGTTATGGTATCTTTGGTCCTGTTGAGGATAGACGCTTTCATGTGTATGATATTGGAGAGGATCGGGTCCTAACGCCGTGTGATGAGCCATTCTACAATGACGAAATAGTGTCTGTCGGTTTGCGTCACAATTGGACGGTTTATGTACTTTCCCTTTCTCCTTCAGATCGTTCACCCTCTTCGGGGTGTCATGCACAATTAGCTTCTATTGCACTGAGGCATAATATTATAAGCTCTGATTGTGATTATGAGTTCAACTTTTTGTCTCTTGATGAAGATAGAAGCGACGAGCTCTCTGAGAGCTCTCATAATTCTGCAGCGGAGTATTATGCTCGTGGAAGTCGCTGGAGTTCATTTCCTTCGCGTGACTCCTATCGATGGGCTCCCAGCTATAGCAGTTACCATCCGCAGTTTGCCCTTTATTAGAGTACAGTATCCGTTTCCGGAGGTGACGTTTTCGACGTGATTTGTTGCTAGAAGAACTGATCTTTTTTGGCTTATATGACATAGATGATCGAACGAGCTCACAGCTTTGAGTGCGACTATTTCATCGATAGATATTAAAAACTAATAATATTGCTCGGAATAGTTTTTATTTCCAAACCTCAGGTATAGCATGCGTTTCAGTCTGAAACTTTCAGGCATCGATGTTGTGTTTGTGATAAAAGTTTATCGATGTGCGGTTAGTTCTCTCATCAGTAATCAAGTTAAAACTACAATAATTACACGACGGACTACCACAGTAACATCACCACGATCGAGTCCGATAGTATGAATTGGATTTTATATGTCGACCCAAGTTTACAAAAGAGGAATACGAACAAGTCGAATAATAATAATCGCTTGGATTTCTACCTCAAGTTTATCTATTGGTTACAATCTCAGTGGCAGATTGCTACTGAGATTGTTAAATGCTCATGCTTTACGAATCTTCCCGGTAGAAGCAGTGCGCCCCGCGCAACTCGCGCTCCCCAGTGTATTGGTCTGGTCACCAGAGTATAATACGTAACGTATTTAACATTGTTTCATAACTTAGATTGTTAGACGGTGAGACGGGTTAGATGACGACTAGATTGTTAGACGGTTTGCCGCACCTAGATGACATCTAGCAGGTGTGATCAGAGATTATGTGCTCTGGTACTAATCCCCGCTAATCCTGCCACGCCGAACAGCACGTATAGCTCGTCCTTCTCTCCGATCTGAAACCACAAAGCGTCGAAGCTTATATCTTGAAATGCTTGCCATGCCAATCAAACTGACTTACTACGTTATAGCACCATAATAGATACAAAGCGTGCCGAAGAGATTCTGTTTACTGCATCTGAATTCTATCTATTATGATCTCAGCTGTTCCATAGACAATGTTGCATTACAACAGCATGGTAAGCTGGCCATGTAGCTCAACGGTAGCGCATCTGACTCCAGATCAGAAGTGAGTCCGCTTGAATCGGGCCTTGTTTTAATCAGTATTGACATTATTGAGATTTCATCCTATGCTCGGAGACAACTCCGCCTGGCAGTGACAGTTTAAAAAACTTCGAACACCAAAACAGTGAACGAGTAACTCGTTACGAGTTCGGAGAAAATAACGGGAAAATCAGGTCGAGACATTCGGGGTTCGTCAGTTACTATTGCGAGAATATCATGGCGCGCGGGAAGCATTTACTAAAGCGATCGCTGGTTGCTCGACAGTTGAGGAAAATGGGAGGAAAGCTAGGTGAGGCGTTACCTTGTTTAACCTGGGAAAGATTAGCAGAGTCTGGTAAAATATGGATTGGATACTGGAAGTCGATATTAATTAATATGAAATATAATAATATCTATTTAGATCATTTAATACTTATTATTATTTTATCATGGTGCAACTTATTTCCAGGATTTAAGTCGGATTAATAAATTTTAAGTATATTATTAACTGATAATATTGCTTTATATATTCCGGAAATAATATGGGCCTTACCTATCAGTAGCGCTCGGAGAGCTGCAAGTGTCTGTTGGTCGATGCGAGAACGTACGCTGCTCAATGTTTCTGTCAAGAGAATAAGGTGGTAGATTTATCAAGTCGCAACTTCGGCGACAATAGCTATGATATGGCGCGTTTTTCGGTTATATCTATGGATCATAAGTCGATTCCTGATACGTTCCGTCCCTACACTAACTATACCACTGTACTTGCTATAAGTGATTTGGCGTCGGGATATTGTATATATGAGCCACAACGGGGCTATTCAGCTGCTGAAACCTATAGTGTTTTCTTTAGACGATGGTTGTCTCGACTTTCTACTCCTTCGACAATTATAACCGATATGTCTCCGTCGTTCATTAATGAAGTGTTTCTATATTGTAACAATTTACTTGGCATTAAGAGCCATCGTAAGGTGGCTACCCGAAATCCTCGGGGTAATGCTCATGTAGAGCGTCGTAATTCCTTTCTGAGTCATGTTTTCCGTTTGCCAAACGGCGTTTGGCTATTGAAAGAGGCTCTGTAAGGTCTGATGAAGATTTTGTTAATCTCCTTGGATTTGCCGAGATTTTGGCTAATCAACTGGTGCGACAAGGCAGTGGTAGTGGTTCGACATGTGCCTTTGAACGAGTGTTTGGTGAGTCTCCACGGATTCCTGCAGTTCTTGCTGATTCTCCTATACCATCAGATTGTAATTCTCAGGAATTCAATCGTAGATCGGAGATTTTTGATCATGATGGGTGGGCTCTTTATGATCGCATTCGTTCTACTGCTTCTGCGATAGGTGAAGAGTATAAACTATGGAGAGAGTCTCAAACTCTTGACCAACAACGGCGACATAGAGCTCGTCTTTAGGCCGGAGTTTGTATTACCCGATGGCCTATCGTTCTACGTGTTCCTCAGATCTATCCTATCGCCTTGGTATCAACAAGTTCACCCATCTAACCAATGATGAGCTTAGAAGCATGATGTCTCTTAGAGGCCTTGTAAGCCATCGGGCTTCAGGACTCCGAGCAAGTACTCTAAACTGTTCACTTCTAACTTGTAGTAAAAAGCGCGCAGAATTTTGGGCGAGCGAAATTTATTGTAAAAAAAGTTTGAAACGGCGTGACATATATATTCTGAATCCCCGTAATTTTCTCTATCAGGTAGTATAGTTAGTTTTTTGTAAGAATTTTTCTCACTTCAGCCCCACCAAAACATACCCGTGCCCAATGGGCAGGGGTATGCCCATCTCTGGGAGTCTCTCCATGGGTACTGCCCATGGAGAGACTCGATACTCTCTTCGGTGACGGACCAGGCAGATATGCCTGCGATGTCTAACTGCCGAAGGCTATCCAGTAGATGATGCAGAGTTACATGCAGGCTTAGTGTCAGCGGCAGACAATCCTTCGAAACGACCTCCGACAACCTGTTCAGGTGAACTTCTACTTTATCAATCCACTTCGTGTCATCGTCTTCGTCTTCAGAGCTGTGATCAGCGTAAACCAGATGACGTATATCTCCCCAAAGCCTAATGATTGTCGCAGTAGTTGCTCCCAAGCCAGCCGCTTCCCATCGATCCTCTGCATCAGGCTGCAGAAGTGCCTTCACAAGGTTCATACCTAAGTGTAGAACTGGGCAGGCAATAGCCAGGAATGGAGATCCTTCGAATTCATACAGGGGCTGGAACCTCTGGCCTTTAACGTGACCCTTCGCTTTCCCGTTATTGGCCAGTGCTAGCTTTCTTGACATAGCAGGACAGCTCGTAGTGGTAAGTCCAAGCATGACCTGTAGCCATTTGATGTCACCACTCAAGATGGTTCGATAGTGCTCGAAAACATCTCGCAGTTCATCGCATATTTTAGTCTCCTACGTATAAGAGATATGGCGTTGTGCTACCGGGCTTCCGATAATGCGAAACATGTACATTTATGGGAGCTGCCAACAACTTGAATAAGACCACCACCACTATCACCAGAGAGACGAAGCACGCAGTCCTCTCCAAACCTGTCTCTCAAAGCACTAACAGGACACTTGATCATAGCCACAATTCTTCCTCCGATCTCCGTAGTCCTCCACTCGCTCTTCATTCTTGAACGATCCTCTTGTAAGTTGGCCCTCGATGGTAATGTTATTAAACAACAGAGTTCCTTCTGTAGCAGGCCTCGTATCCGTTCAAGAGCCTTGTTCGAAACGGTGGCAGTTGTCTGAATGCGATTGAGGAAATCGATACCAATCGAGAGTTTCGGCTTAGCCTCCCGGGAGAAAACTTGCTGATAAGTCACTGGCTTTCCTTTGACCTTCGGCAGAATTAACTCCGTTCCTTTCGGATTGCCCAATTGCTTACGGAACGCGGAGGCACACCCAGTGCTTACTTGGCCAGCCAGGTTCTCCTTCTGAGAGGCGTCTACCAGAAGAGCATGTTTGGCTGAAACCGAGAGTTGCGAGAAACTTAGCACTCCGTCAGTCGAAGTGGGGCCACAAGAACCGAGAGCCTCTTTGTCAACAAGCATTAGGACAGGCATAGTACTACTGCTACTACTGCTACCAGAACTGCCACCCGGTTGACATTCGTTGCTTCTCACAGCGGCAGACTCTTTCTTTGGTCTACCGGACCGTCCTTTGCGGCGGTTGGCATTGCAGTTTTTAGCAGTCATATTATCACAAAAGTAGCAGTCCGTCCCTTTTGCACCATCGCAGAAGGGCAGGGTACGCCAATTCAGTGGGGGCGTATTCTTCATACCCAGCTTTGCTTTGCGTTCCCGAGACTGGCGAGTCTGTACACCTTCTCCGGCGGCCGGAGTCCGGCCCACTTCTGTATATACTTCTTGGGATCTGTTCCGAGGGAAATATCACATGCTGAGCATATCTGGCATGGAGCGTTCTTCAGAGCTAGCATACCGGCTGTCTCATCGCCCCATACCGTCTCGATCTAAGCACGAACCGATGGTCTACTGATGGGGACCCCCCTATTATTGCGCTGGAATCCACATGAGAAGCAGAATCTGTCTTTGCACGGGATGGCTGGCGTCATAGTGGTTATATCGATACCAACGATACAACTAACAACAGGGATGGTCTTTGAAACACTTCTCAATAGAAATGCTGGTATGCAATGTCATTGAGACACCCTATATTTGCCATCTTTCGTGCTGCGCATCGCGAACCTGCTAGCTATTAAGTAGACGGTATCCGTTCCCGAACGTAACTCCTCAACCCCTTCGAATATCAATGCGAGACATAGCTCATTTTGTTCCCCTCACGAGTTTTTTAAAATCAATTAATGTCAGACTCACCCCCCTGTGCGCTACTTCGCGTCTACTTCGAGACAGTTGTTTAAGCGGACTGTTGTGTCCACCCTGTCCTAGACCAATTCCACCGGCATACTCCCCCTGTTTTACGCACGTCGAATCTTACGACTCTGCGTTGAATCCTTCAACTCCGTAGTAGAATAATGCCTGTCGGACTGACAGTGACAAGTTGTCGCCATAATCACCGCTCCCCTTGTGTGACCAAATAACGAGTTGCCACGCGTTTGAAAATGCCGAGAATAAATAAATTATATTGACCGAGAGAGTAGCCTCAATTTGCGTTCGACCTTTGTTAACACCGTGACTTCCTTAGCAAGTTTCTCAGCTATCCGCGAAGAATTCCGTAAATGCTTTCAAACGCGAGAGCTGACCGGCGAGCAGAATCGATCTGCCCCTACACACGGACCATAGCTTCGCGAAATTGATTTCCTTATCCGCCCCTATCGCTGAATTGATGTTCCTATTCAAATGTTTTCCTGATTCGCTGGGTTGGTGGCCTCAATTGCGGAGCAGAATCATGGTCGGCCTGGTCCTGCTCAGAGCTTTGGGGTGTTTGACTCAAACAGTTTGAGTCTGCCAAGGTTCATGGAGCTCGTGGCCCGGACGGTGGTCATGTGAATCACATGAAGTACGGACAGAGACTCAAAGTGTGTCCACCTCCAAGTCGTTTTCAGGAACGGGCGCCTAACATGATTTTATGCGCGGCTGCAAGAATTCTTTCAGGATGACCGTGTTTACCGGGAGTGGAGGGATGGGGCCCATCCGATGGGCCAAGAAAAATCTCGCGTAAAACGTGAGAAAGTTGCAATTATCTCACCGAATCGTCGATAGAATCGAGATTCCGACTGTACAACCATTTTCTAGATACGTTTGCGGAAGGGATGCAGGCGGAACAATCTGGTTTCCGCCGGGGAATGAGTGTTGAGCAACAGGCTTGTGCCTTTACGCAGTATTTGGAAGATGAAGTACAACGGGATAGAGTGGTACTAACGGTTTTCCTGACTGCAACATCTGCATATGATTACGTGAGGCATGACGTTCTCGTAGCACGTCTGGGAGCCCTTTTCATGCCTCCAAAACTGTGGTCATGGATTAGGAATTTCATCAGAAATCGCCTTATGCATACTGTATGGGGCATGTCTAAGTCTAGAACGAGAATAATCCGACGTGGAGTTTCTCAAGGTTGCTCAATTAGTCCTATGTTATGCTTGGCATATATGGCACCGCTCATATCATATTTATGGGAAGGTATTGTGGATGATGTTATTTTTCGTACCTTTTGCCTCGCGGATGACGTGTGCATAACGATGTCGGTGAGTTCTAAAGATTTACCTTTGAAGATCCACTTACTACAAAAACAACTCGATAAAGCATCTGAGTTCTTCCGCTCATCTGTTATTAAACTAAATCCCTCTAAATCGGCCCTTGCGGTCTTTTCCACAAGGGCCAATATTCGTAAGAAGACCTTCAAACTATCTATCTCTGGTAGCGAGATCCCCAGGGAAGAGATTCTCTTCAAGAGAATCAAAGAATGTTGGGTATCAATGTTGATCAAGGGCTTACGTACTCTAAGCATTGCGAAATATGGAGACAGCGAGTATTTGCTCGCATTCGCATACTAAGTCAGATATGTACTAGATCTTGGGGTTCGAGCTTCAGAAGCGCACGACAATTGGCAGAACAATTCATCCTATCGAGTGCACTTAATGGTAGTGCTGGGTTTTATGGAGGTATTACAGCTAAGAAGAACTCTAGAGAATTGGATACAGCATATAATTCTATAATGAGACTTGTATCACGATGTTTACGTGTGACTGATTTTGAAAAACTGCCGCCTATAGTCGGATGGGACAGCTTAGAAGATTGGGTACAGCGTCGTGCAGCACATCTTGCTCATATGGTGTTAAGACAGAAGCAGATCACTCCAGCTCGGTCTTTATTTTCACAAGATGTTGTGAATAAGAGGAAGAGGAAGAAGTTACGCGGTTGGAGAGATTTGTCGATTCGGTTTCTGCCACCATCACTTTATCCCTATATCGATCAAGTACCACGAAGACTAGAGCCATGGTTATTCCCTCGAGTGGTTTTCCGCGCCTCTTCGTGTAAGAAGAATGATACGTATATTGAAAAACGTATGGCGGCTCTTGAAACTCTGGCCTCAGTTTGCCAAGACTCTAAAGATGGATACAGGATGGTCTGGGAAATTTGGTCTGATGGTTCTGTTGAGTCTACCACTGGGCATGGAGGATCAGGTGGTGCTATTTGGTCTAGTGATAGGATTGAACCTTTCTGGTCATTATCTGCTCCTGCTGGAAGCATTGTGCCATCATACAATGCTGAGATAAGCGCACTGGTATGTTGTATGGATGCTTTTCTGGAGATTGTGATTCCTAAATACATTAGCGCGAAGGATGCAGTTTATATTGTATGTGATTCATTGTCGGTCTTCTGTTTTTGCAATCTGATCCTTATAATTTGCATCCTGATATGATCAAGTTATGGCGGCTCTTGTATGATATCTCTCTAAATATAAGTAGGTGTGAATTTGTTTGGATAAGTTCCCACTTTGGGGTGGAGCGTAGTGATTTTGTTGATCGCTTGGCATGTTCGGGGGCTAGCTTGGATCAATCTAATTGCAAGCTGCAGGTATCAGCTGTGAAAATGTTCATCAATAGAGACAGAGTTTCAAAGCCGGCTTTGGATGTATCGCAATCTTCCTTGGAAGATCAGCATGGCTTTAAGGTTATTATGAGATACATATCTTCTCATTTGAATCAGATTTGGTCTGGTAAATGGTGCCTATGTAATGATTATTTAATCAAGATTGGTAAGGCTCCTAGGCTAGGAGTCCTAGCCCTCTATGCTGTAGTTGTTTTGATCTTGGTATCGAAGTAGTTGATGATATCTACCATAAGCTTTTCATTTGCCCAAAATTTGAGAAGGTCAGATTAGTTTGTTTTGGCTCATCTCCCTTTGAGGCAGAAATATGCGACTACGTAGGTAGAAATACCATTAGAGTTGCGCGGTTTATTGCTTTGGCGAGAGATAGGTAGTTTGTTTTATTATCTACCTCTCCATCATCTCATTCCGTTGACTGGTCAAGGAGCGTAAAACAAGATTCCGACAATCCCAATGTTCATTAAACCAATTCCGAGATTCAGAATCGATTCCAGCATCGCATTTTACGTGTAAAAAGCAGTTCTGGAATCGATTCTGAATTTCAAAATCGGTTTATTGAACGATCCTAATATGAAAGATATGTGGCGCGCGGGATATGCTACTCTGCGCAGCCGTAATATACCGCGCGCGTCCACTGCCACAGTGGCACTGCGCCGCCGTCATGATTTTGACCGGCCAATCCTTGATCGCCCAGGCCACGCTTGTCCCGCGCAATCTCCGATTGACCTCGCATTTATTTCTGAAATGCATAGACACTGAAATCTACAGTAGTAGTAATGTGACAGAAGTACTTTTGTACTGGAATAAATAACCATGATGACTCAATAACGTAACACCGGATCTATAACGAAATAGTTGATGCTTATATTAGGGTAGCTGGACCAGTACAGTTAATGTCGAGCCACAGATACGCAGAGTATATGATGGAGAGACCTCGAGGATGGATCGTTAGGGAGATTGGAAAGTATTGGGCAAATTACTGCAAATGTGTGCGCCAAATGTGTCGCACAGTGTGCGTGTGCTATGACAGTCATGGCATGACTGGTGCTCAACAAGGGATAAGTTGTGGATAGGGTGTACACAACACGTGATTCCATGGACATTCCATGCTCGTGCGAGTCGCACGGTGCGACATTAGGGAATCATGCAAGAGAGTAAGTGACCTAGCAGCCGATCGTCCTGAGGCCGCTAGACGAAAAATCGGAGTGGTTGGTCAGCATGTGCGCCCACTGCAG
>JAAPAO010000535.1:0-18832 GCA_013115145.1 Perkinsus chesapeaki
ATGACTTGCCTTGCTCTGGTCTGTGCGGGGTGAGCCTGTGGGGCTAGAGGTGTCAGACCCAATTGTATAGGGCAATTGTATGTGAGCATAATTGTAGATTCATGTTGCATTGGATGTAATACCTCCTCAACGAGACCTTCTCATGCTGCCTATTCTCCAGTGGCGTATGTCATGTTGGGTTGAATAGTGCTTCGCTATTGAGGAGTATTCTCACAAATCAGAAATTCGATTCTGGATTCCAGAATCTGCAAGCAAGGTGAGAGCGTCGCTCTCACTCGCTCTCACAGCGAGTGTTCGGTGAGCAAGGAATGTCCGAGGCGACTACGTGAATTACTGTGCTGAGCACAGTGTGCTTGAAATCATTGTGCTTAGAACGCTATGTTGATGAATCATTAATAATGATTAATATTTGAATCGGTCTTCTCTTCGCACTTTGAACGGTTGTCATGAATGTTGTGAATAATCCTTATACAAATGTTGAATTTCTGGGAGTGTTATTTGTTAGGCAACTTTGATCACGAAAGTAGCGAATCTGAAAGCGTAACGCACAATCTGCCAGATGCTCTCAGATTAAATCTGCAATACTGACACTGTCAGTGTAGCACACTACTCGCACTTTGAGTCAGACCTGAGGTCGACTTGTGAGTCACAAGTTGTGACGACAGACGGCACGAACATGATAAGGATGTCATTTCCACAATGAATTCACACAAGACGGCCAACACTGGTATTAGTGGACCGCTACTAGCGGCGCGAGTCCCACCGTAGGACTTGAGCGAAGTTGTGGCGGTCCTACACGGCGTGTAGTACATGCTGTAGGCTCAGCGACGCTGAGTCAGCGTACAGAGAACGAACATTGACAACTCAACAACTTGACAAGTCACCAGTGCAGCTCAAATGATACTGTAGAGATGAATGATGGAGTATTATGAATAAAGAAACTTATCAAGTAGACATATAGTACGGATATTCAGTACAGTACCTTCAGTAGTACATTGTACTACTGTGATGAATGACGACGCAACACGGGAAAAGAAGATAAAACTTGATGTAGTTACAATGAGCAGACTGCAGCGATGGACATAATCGATCACACGATCGATTTCTATCAGCTAACGGGCGCGCGCGCATTCAGCGCATCATTACATCCCCCCTCTCTCAGAGAACCGGGGTATCACAACAGCTTCACGTCAATGGTGTGGACTATGCCCTCAGAGCCATCATCGCGCTTAATGCATACTCTGTTGGTGCCTTCGCGCTTGATGACCATGGACGGCATCCATCGTCGTTGCAACTTCGGTACAATACCTGAAACTCTGACAAGGACCGGTAAACCCGGCTTCAGTGAATCTACTGGGGGATCACGTAACACTTCCAGGAGATACTCATAACTCTCATGACATGGTAACGGTACTTCTGGTCGCAAACTAGGCTTCAAACGGAAAATTTGCTCCAGGTCCCTTGCGAGGCGTCGCGTTATATGTCACACAGGCTCGACGAGTCTGCCGGCAAAACTCCCCGTACGTCAGATTCGGGTCCACATGGGCTCTCAGATACTCACTTAAATATCGATGCCAGCGCTCAATCTTCCCATTGCTATGTGAAGAGTGTACGGCTGTCAGTATATGCACAGTGTTCCACTTTTCGAACAGACTTTCGATGCTCTTGGCGGTGTACTGACTGCCTCGATCACTTTGGACCAATAACGGCCTCCTCTGGAATGTATCCACCAACGATTGCAGAAGATTTTGCACATCGTCAGCGGTAGGTTGATGCAAACTAGGACGGATTGTCACGTAGCTTGTACAACTGTCTATCGTCGTAATCAAATAGAAACGACTCATCCCAGAATCAATTCGCCGGTATGGGCCACAAATGCCTGTGTGCAACCTGTCAAACGGCTTAGGAGCGGGCTTGATACTTACAAGTGGGATCAATGGTTTATTATCACCCGGAAAGGCTTTGGCAGCAGCACAGTCGTTGCATTTGAACTGGTTACACTCTGCCGCTAAACCTGGCATGTCGATGAATTCACGCAAGTTACTGAACATGGCAGCTCTTCCCTCGTGATCGTGTGCGAGGGCCAACAGCTCGTGCGCGTGCTCTCGTGGCACAACCAGTTTATGGTCGCGTATCTCGTACTCTAAAAGGAGCTGGGCCAGTTCGTCATTGCGCTCTTCGGCGGCTCGCTCGACCGCTGATATACAAGCAAAATCTGGCGGTTTATCGGGTACATTTTGCGGATCACAAGCCTGCAAGTGCCGTACGAACAAGTCACGCAACCCGTCAGGAAGCCTGGATGGCGCGTCTGCCTCATTCTGAGTTGAAGAGCAGTGGTGCACATGCAGAGTTATTCCAAATGACTCACACACATCATCTACTATTTGGAGCCGGCCCTCAATCGCTCCTTTGCTCATCCCGCTAATTTTACGCCAGTGCCTGCCTTCCTTTCGTGTCAACCAACTCTGGACCGAAACATTATCTGTGTACAAATGAACAACCTGTTGCTTCAGCTTGTACGCCTTCATATAATCCGTGATGATATCGAGGCCGCGTACAACGGCTTCAGTCTCGGTTATATTTATATGCCTCTTATAGCCCTTTTTTCGTAGCCAGGCCCGGTCTTCGACCTTGACCTCGCCCATGTAAAATACGGCCGGTAAACCTATAGACGAGGCGTCAGTAAATAACCTCCACTCAGCTTTGATGTCAAACAACCATGTACCACGGCACGGATCGCCGTGTCTATAACCATCTTAACCATCCAGCAACGGGATAGTACGTTGCCAACTTGCCCGCAAAAGAGGCGAGCTCAGTCCTTGTGGAAGGAACGGCCTGCAAATCGAGTGGTACTTTCCTAGTCCAAGATCCCTCGCTGGTGATGTTTATTCCAATAACTTTGGACCCGAGCAGTGGTTGAGGTTCCTTGACTACAAACCCATCTTCTGCCAGAGTGCGGCGGACTAATGCAACATCGCGTTTGTGTACAGCCATATCATCTACGTACTTTCGAACGGGATGAGAGAGTTGGCCGTGTACGCGGGAAATGCTGTGATCAGTACTAACCTGTAAAGCTTTCCCTGAAACCGCCAAGCCGAAACCGGCCCGTGTCATAGCGTACGTGGTGTGTCCTGGCGCGAGGTGCGGAAAAACTGCGCATTGCCAGTATTTGAGGTTCTCTGCTATATGAATCTGCATATACGCATGCTTGATGTCTATCGCGCAATACTCGCGTGGATCCAGGGATCTCCATTTGCGCAGCTCTGACGGGCACGATACTGGACCTCCGCGGTCATTAGGACAAGACTCGATAAGTTCGTTAAGGAACTTGTAATCTATAACAACGCGAACAGGGGTACTACGACCCAAGGACACAACCGGCATAGTAGTAACGGTTGCCTTGACCTCGCGTGGTGCAACCGGTTCGAAATAATGATTGTCAATCATGGTTTGTATGGAGTCGTGAAACAGCTGTGTTTCATGCTGGCTTAGCTTTTCTAACGTCTGTGGGTAATGCGGAACATGGCGGATAGGCGCCTGTGGAGCTACCCCATTGCGCCATAACCACGATACTCCCCACTGGTACAATTGAAAAGGATTGTTCTTGCGATCGGGGTCTGTTACAACGTGACGAGCTAAGACCATATCTTTCTCGCGCAACACCAGCGGGACAGAACGTTTGGGCGAGTTACGGGACGCGGGATACACTTTATCTGCTAAAGCGTACGTATACTCCCTGTTATGGCTAATTCGACTCGTCCAACCGCCATGCTCGTACCGAAAACTAATACCTCCGGTTGCTCGCAGCCAATCTAAACCGAGCAAGGCACGAATTGGTTGGCCATCAATGAATAACAAGTACTCCTTGTCTGTAACGTACGGGTACACTTGAACACCAGCCACATCTAAGACTGTGGAAATTAGCTTAGCTGCTGGAAACGAACCAGCTAGAGAATGAATAGAGGAGATGCTCGAGGAGCACTCGCTAGGGTCTAGTCCAAGGGCAACCAAAGCGTTGCGGCAAATAAGACTAATGGATGACCCTGTGTCGATCATACCGTCGATCATCTGGACTGTCGACCCCTGGTCACACCTGAAACGGATCGATATATACCGATGGGTATGGGTACTCAAATCACCACAGAGCACGACGGGACTTACTTGACCGGCTGAGTTTCGCTAGCGGGTGGGTTGCGACGGACAATCAGCGGCTACATGCCCACGCCCATTACAGTTATAACATCGGACGGTGCCTCTGCCGTGGGCTCGAACAGGCTTATAGATGTCGCGGGACACAGTGTGTTACACACTGTGACAGTGACACACCTCCTTTACCTTTGCCTTTACCCTTGCCGGATGCTCTCCCCTTGGTATGCGCACCGTACCCCCTGTTGTTACTAGGGTATGTAACGGCGGTGAACCCGTCAGCTGTAACAGCTTTGCATAAGTTCAGAGCATGTTCAATCATATCGCTGGTAGGACTGGACAGCTCAGACTGCCACTGTTGCCTCAGGCCCATCAGACCAGGTGTGGAGGAGGGCAGTCCACGCCAAAACTGGAGGCAAACGAAAAAACCAACGAGTTTGCTGCGTTCGGCTTCTGCGACTGAGAAGTTCGTCGGGATACACTGTCGGAACAGTTTCTGCAGCTCAGACATGTAGTCGCCGCTGGATTCGCCCTCACAGAGAGTGCGGGAAACAGCGGCCTGCCATGTAGAAAAAATAGATGGAGCATAGCGACTGAGAAGAACGTTCTTAGCTTTAGAATAAGCAGTAGGGTCATCTTTAGCAACGCGGACGTTGTTGTCGACGATCTGAAATGGGGCACCTTCAATGTTTACCCGGAGGACGTTGTATTTAGTCGAGTCTGGCCAGTTGAGGAGACCATAAGTTTCCTCGAATTTGGCCAAGAATTCTACGACATCTTGACCTTTGTCGCCACGGAAAGGATCGATAATCTTGTAACTTCTGATGCCGGTGCTAACCTTAGAGATAGGTGGTGATATCTGGCTTGTGGAGGTAGCAGTGGTTGAAGTAGCAGCGGGGTATCAGTAGGATCGAGAGACGGGGGCGGAGGCGGAGGCGGAGGCGTGGTACCGCCAGATGGAGGAGTAGAGTCGGAAACTGGCGGAGGAGGGTCCGGGGTGTCGTCGTCGGCCAAAGCGTTGAACTCGTCGAAGGAGACGAAGGTCCTACCTCGTCCGACAGACCCAGCGACGCTGGGTCTGGGCACCATGTGATGAATGACGACGCAAGTTGCGTCACGCAACACGGGAATAGAAGATAAAACTTGATGTAGTTACAATGAGCAGACTGCAGCGATGGACATAATCAATCACACGATCGATTTCTATCAGCTAACGGGCGCGCGCGCATTCAGCGCATCATTACAACTACAGAGTGAGAGAAACGTAGCAGCACTAACCTCGGTAAAGGCAGTACTGATCCAAATTTAATAATAAGTCTTTATTGAGCAACACTTACAAATAGTAGGGTACTACCTTGGAGGTAGTATGGGAAATTGTTATGACTTGTGCGAGTGTTTCGGATTAACGCAACAGACTAGGGTGCGTCAATGGGCACTATCAGTGAATACGGCTCTGATAAGAGCAACTGTGGGGAAGACATCCCCGGATATGCGCCTGCTTGCTCATAGCTTATATCGCTCCAGCTAAGATCGCGCGCAGAACGGCCAACATCGATCACTCCACTACGTACAGAAATACATGAATTGTGTGACACAATGTAAGGAGGCTGTCAGTACTACGGACTCGGTTAGCCAACCTTTAGCCGCTTTTTCAATTGGCCCAATTGTAAAAGGTAAACCTGAAAAAATTTTTTTCAGATGGGCCGGGCCCACCTCCGAGTTCAACGAGCAGTGTCTTCGCCGCGCCGTGGCCACCGACTCTCGCCTCTCCCCCCAACAAAGAAGCTCGTATCTCGAGGTCATCTCTAGTCTCTTCAAGAACAAATTCGTGGTCGACGCTGGCTCCGAGGTGATACACCGAATTCCTGCTATGCCTGTGTTCCGCGAGAACGCCGCCTCGACCAAGACTCGCCTGGTTCTGGACCCCTCCAAGGAGCTCAACTACCTCTGCCATACTGGTCCCGCCTTCGACAACTACATCGGTGGCACTTTGCTAACAAATCTGCATCTCAGCAGGGTATCCAAGTTCATCGTGACCGGTGACATCAGCAAGGTCTTCCACCAAATCATCCTCTTCGATTTAGACCAAGACTACTTTGGCATGGTGGTTGGGTATGGCCGAGACCTGATCAAGGCGAAGTGGCATGTGAACTTCACATGCCACTTGGCCTTGATTCACATTGTGAAGATCTTCGGAGCTAACTGTACCCCTCTGGCCCCTAATCAAGCTCTCACCAGTTCTGTGGTCCTCGCTGATTACGATTCTGGCGTTCTCACTCGTCAACAAGCCAGTGAGTTGGACCCTGACGTTAAGGTAGTCCTCGAGGCATTTGATACTGATAGGTCTACGTGCTCTTCAAGCTCGTCTAGCGACCCTCCTCCCCGTTTCATCCTCATGAACGTCGACTCAGACTCTGAGTCTGCATCTACGTCGATGACACTCGGTGCCGTGGCAACGACATCGACTCGGTTACTAAGTGCGCTGATTGTTGGACTCCGTATTGGCCAAGCATGATTTCGAGAGCAATGTCTGGACACGGTGTTCAACCTGCGTGTCTACAATCCTCCGATTGACCCCATTAACTCTCACGACTATGAAAAAGCCTCTATCCCCGAAGTCCCTGCTGACTTGGACTTTAACTGTGGAGAAGATGAAGACTTAGTATATCTTGATCTCTAGAGTATGCATGACTATTCTTAATCTTATACTGCGTGCCTTTTTAATCGTATCTACTGTGCTGTGACTGTTTAAGTATATGAGATCATTAAGTATGTAATCAGTAGTAACACCATAAGGTGTTAGGTTCTACGGTGTGTAGAATGCTCGCCCTGAGGCGCGTGACTCTACTGTAGCACCTTACTTTGTGGAGAGCGCTAGGCTCGTGAAACGGTTCAGCCGTTTCATCCTAGTATAAGCTGTATACAACTCAGATTAGAGTCTTTTTTGTGATTCAGTTCGTTCGACCTACTCGTTCGTTCTCCCTCCGATCTAGTCATTTGGAAGCAGCAGCCTTCCTACTGAGCAACTCGACAACCCTTTGCATCTAGTTCTACTACTTGCGTTCTTAGTCCTCAACACCTAGAACAACACGATCTACACCTAGACTACCCAAATTGGGTGGTATAGATAGCGGATTCCGCTGTGTCATACTATGGTTTGTGTCCATAGTTGGCACTTTACTGAGCAGGATCATTCGCTGCAGTTTGCGATCCCTTATACATTAGGATACCCACCGTCGCGCGCAGTGTTCACTGTCGTATTGCATTACATGATGCCCAGACGCATACTAAACACCAGTCAGGTTCATTCCAAGAGGTCATTAAGGATGATATCGAGAACGATGATGATCCCGAAAAGTCTTCTCCATCTGGTGGTAGTGGCGTTGGTGATGGTTCTTCACCAAAGAAGGCTGCTGTACCAGTTGACTCTCAGGAGAGTCATCGTAAGACGGCCAAGTCATTCGATTTGGGGTAAAAGTTTCACGGAACCCAGAGCGGGAGCTTGGAGGTTGAGTCGTATGGAATAGCCATTTGGTTCTCTAATAGCAGTGGTATCAGTATCGTTTGCAGAATACCAGTGGTCAAGCTTATTACCAATAATGTGAGGTGTGGTGTATCCGACCCTTAAGCTTTCCAGCTTGGGGCCGATGTTCTGTGCGAACATAGGTTTGGGAATACACGTGCTCTGGGGTCTACTCCGGGAGAGAATCGTCATATGTGACTCAAATCGTCACATAATGTGACGTATTGCTTACCTGAGGTAGCTAGAGCCTCCCGTAAATCATGGGGCTGGCTATCTTGTATGTGTTTTTGAGCCGCTATCTGGTGTTGATACGGTTGGATCTACTTGGCGAGCGAAAGATGGCTCACCGCTGATTGCCACGGCACTCCACTTGACTAAATCGGTCTGACGAAAAATCATTGAATTCGTCATATTGAAAGAATAATTGAGAAAAATCGGTAGGTCGTATATTCTGTAAGGGGTTTTATTAAGATTATAATAACACAATAATGAGTAGATAAACTGAAACGTTGAGTAATCATCATCATCAAACACACAATTTAAAGTAGTAATAACGAGGTACTAAGACAACAGCAGAAGTAATAATATGAGTGGAGCACTGGTATTAGTGGTAGTAATGCAGTGGTAATAATATGAGTGGAGCACTGGTATTAGTGGTAGTAATGCTCGTAGTATTATTGTCGGGTAAATTGTATTTTATGTATTGTTAATTGCTCTTGATATTTAGATAATGCTCTTGCTTTCACTAGATCAGATATAGCATAATATAATATACACCAATGATTACGCCATGTTGTCAAGTTCTTCATACATGTAGCATGACTTTGAGGGAATTTATGCCATAAATTAGGATGAGCGTAACTGATAATAATAAATATATTATAAGTAAGCATTATCTACTATTACGTGCATTCACGACTATTTAACCATCTCT
This sequence comes from Perkinsus chesapeaki, assembly GCA_013115145.1. Lineage (NCBI taxonomy): Eukaryota > Perkinsozoa > Perkinsida > Perkinsidae > Perkinsus > Perkinsus chesapeaki. Next base: position 8,604 of record JAAPAO010000535.1, read on the forward strand.
TATCAAATAATTCTTCACATAGACATGATGATGATGATGATGAAGTCGATGATCCTGCTACTCCTGCTCCTGCTTGTGTCCTAGTTTTTTTCGCATCCCCATTCAAACCCGTTTCTGTTGCTAATGCACATAATACCACAGATTTAAGCCCACATGTACCTACTGCAGCTGCTGCTGTTGCTGCTGTTGCTGCTGCTGCTGCTGCTTGTTGTTGTTGTTATGTATTAATATTACCTGGTATATTATTCATTATACGTTCTTCTTCTTCATATGATATACCTCTACAATATATATAATCATTTGGTTCTGATAATACAAATTGCATCCAACCACCAATATCAGACGATGATGTATCATAAACCCTATTATTAATATTAATATTATTACTATTATTATCATTACCTTGGGCCATCTAAAGTATATTTATTATACCATTCTTTACTAGTGCAATTAGGTGGTATACCTCTTCTTGTTTTCTCAGATAAATGACTAAAGGGGCAGCCAGCCATATCCCCAGCAAATCTATTAGTAATACCAATATAACATGGTGGTAGTTGCTGTTATTATTTTTATTACATAACATCATTCCGTGATATGGTCCATTTTCTCATTACATATCTACCTAATCTATCGATACTTGCTAAATCATCTCTACCAGATAACCCATATCTAAATTAAGGGTTATAATAATAATATCATTATTATAGCAGTATTATTATTATTACTTATCCAATTCCTTTTCAAATTTAGTTAATAATGTATCATTTACACCAGCATAAATAATTAAACATCCTTTATCTTCAACATGTAATTGATAATAGTCACCTTCACTATCAATATGTATTAAATGATATAACATATTATTATTATTATGGGACATCGTCTTGGGCTTATGACATCGGCTGCTATGCCTCCACCACCGCTGCCCATTATCATCATCCTCTTCTTCTTCTTTTTGTGTGGATGATGATGATGATGATGTTATAACAGGTATAGCATCACTGAACCATTGCCATAATCTTTGTATATGTGATGGTAATATAGTTGGAAATAATACTATACCATCTGGATTACTCTTAGGATCATATCTAATAATAATAATACTACTACCAGTTGTAAGTGTATTACACTGATAATTGTTTCAATGATGTTTGTAGATCAATACCAACACTACCGTATCTACTATGTACTGATAATTTATTATTATTCTTGATAATAATAATAATCATTATTACTTTCTATATCCAGTATTATCATCAATAATAGTTGATGATAATCTTTCTTGTTCAACAATTGTTATTTTTAATAAATATAACATCCTTTCTAATGGTTCATCACCAACATTATCATCTATTACTATTGAATGTAAACAACGACGACGACGAAGAAGACAATCTTCATCATCTTCATCATCATTAAAATTAATAGGATTAGTAGTAGTAGTACTACTACTACTACGACTGCTGCTGCTGCTGCCCCCTAAGTCTTGTGGTGGTGGATCTTCTTCAATCCTGATCAGCAGGAGGAGCATCATCATCATAGATCTCGTAATAATAGTCAATGTTATTATTACGTTATAAACCTTCTTGATAGGAAATGTTGTATCTGTCTATTTTAATTATAGTTACTATTGTTATTATTATTATTACCTTATCAAAACAAGGATGATCTAATAGTGCTTGTGTATCAAATGGTAAATCGTTAATTGCATTATTAGGTACTCCTTCTTGTTGTAAGGATGATGATGATGTTGTTGTATGATTATTGTTAATATTACTAAATAGTGTTAATGATAATCCACTACTACTACCATCATCATCATCACTAGCACTACTATCCAGGAATAAATCAGGGGGATATATACAACTAATAAACATATTATTAATAATACTACTTGTCATTATTATTACCTTTTATTATGATGATAAATTGAACATTGTGGATCTATAAATATAGTATCTTGATGATGTACTATCATAGGCTAATAATAATAACATTGTATATAAGAGGTATATTATTATTATTATAACTACATATAGATTAGATTCATATGATGCACCATTATAAGCAGTAGCATATATAGTTTCATATAATAATGATAATTCATCCAACAATCTAACAACAGTAATAATAATAACACCACCAATAACAACAACAACAGGTCAATGATCATGTATTACAGTCTTTTTCCGTTCTCTTCTAGTAATTTCTTATATTCCCTTTCACGTTTATCATTATTATTATCATCATTGGTATTATCTAAATTATTATCCTACTCATTATCCTACTCATTATTATCATTACTACCAGCAATACTTCCAATTCCATCCTCTTCCTTATGATGTCCATCGTCCATCTTGTCTATATTTTTGTTATTATGCCCATTTATCTAATAATATTATTAAACATAATAATATTACTACTCCTACTATCACATCTGCCTCCTCCTCCTCCTCATTATTATTATTATATCCAAATAATATATCATCATCATCGGATAATTCATAATATTCATGAAACATATCATAATAAGGCATTCTTCTTGCCTTCTGTTTATTAATAATACCATCATAATCACAACCACCATCGTTATTCTTCTTCTTGCTGTCTCTACCAACTACTACCACATCATCAACACTACCACCACCTTCGGCAACAGCAGCAGCAGCAGCCGCAGCAGCAGCATCAGCTTGTTCTTGTTGTTGATTGTTGTTGTTGTTGTTGTTGTTGTTGTTGTCAACATTAACGCTACTAACCTGATGATTATAAATAGTATGTATGTATGATGGTTAGTGTTGTTAGTGTTATTATTACACCAATTGATAAATCATAACCTTTTAATGCATCTAATATAAATCCCATAAATAATTTAACTTTCAATCTACGATAATGTGTTGTTGGTGCTGCTGCTGGTCCTTGGTCACTGTTAATAGGGAAGCTATGATGGAATGTTATCTAAAACAACAACGATAATAACAATAATAACAAGGTTACTGGAGTTATTTCCAAATCACTGCCGAATGTATTGAAAAATGCATTTTTATCGGCTGTTGATTCGCTTACATGTCAACGTGTGGCTAGTACTAGTACTATACATATCGTTAGACGTGTATTGGGGGGCCCTCATGTGGGCATATAATAAATGGATGTTAAGGTCATACTGTTTGCTTTTGCCGCAGTATTGATCTGATAGTTGGTAGAATTTATTTTTATTGACTATCATACCAGCTTAGGCTGTGCGTCCGACATAATAATAATGATAATAATAATAACCTTTATTATTATTATTCTAAATTATTCTTACTTCGACACTTTCACCGTTTTTAGCTTTATCTAATAAACCAGATTTATATAATTTATCATAGGCAAATCTAAGATAATGATCTTAATGATCTATATTATTAATACTTATTACTTAATTATATTATCTATTCGTTGTAATGAATCATTATTAGTATTAAGTGTCCATGTTAATGATAATATATTATTATTATAACCAACTGTATGGGGTAATATACCTTTCATTATATTATCTTTCAAATATATACCAATATCCTAATAATAATAATGATAATAAATAGCAATAATAATTATATTTATTATTACATCACAGTGATGTTCATAATATATACCAAACACTTTAATTATAGCTATATTTATTGGGAATCCATCTGGTATACAATTATATAATAATGGTATATTATTAGTACTAGTTATATCTACTATCAATATTTACAACTATAAGAATGATAATACCCATATTATTACTACCTTTTGACACCACTAAAACACCACCACTATCATTATCATCATCATCATTGTTAATGGTCATGCTTGTTCTTGGTGTTATATTATTATCATCGCTACTACCTTCTATTATAGATACCATATATTTACGTATCCTGCCATTATTAATACATATTATATATCCTATTATTATTATTACTTGCACATATTATTAAAATCATCGTTTGTTAAATATGCAACACCATTATTAGTATTAATTGATAAACCTTTAAGTCTCCCTAATTTACCATTTATATATTCATTTATTTTAATATCTTTAACTTTATGAAATGCTAATGTTTGAGCATTTATACATTCTTTTATTGGATTATATATACCATCATAATAAACCTCATCATCATCATCCTGCTTATCCTCACCCTTTATCGCATCAAAATCATAATCATAATCATCATCATCATTTGAGTTGTTCTTCTTCTTGTTATTATCAGTTGTTGTTGTTGTGTTAGAGATTATTGGTTGTGAATCAATAATAATATCATCATTATCCGATATTCTATCTTGACCCATGATACTACTACTACTTCTTCTACTGCTGGTGCTGGTTTAAGTGATAACTAAATAATATTGAATAATAATAATAATAACAAAACAATAACTAATAAGCATCATCTTATTTGGATAACATCATCACTCTTATCATCATGAATATAATGAATTCTTCTTGTTATTATTATTATTGTATAATACAATTATAACACACTTTTTTATTATTACGACTTACCTTATCACCATAATCATCATCATCATCATCCGCATCCATCACCTCATCATCATGATGATAATCAATAATAGTACTATCCTCATCATCGCATCCCCCTACTTCTTCTATTGCTAATATATCTTCTTTACTACTATTATTCACATCTTTATCAACGTTATTATCAACAACACTTGATAACAATACAGGTGGAGGAGGAGGAGGATGTGCCAGATCATCATCATCATCATCATTGTCATCATTATCATTGTCTTCTGCTGTTTCTTCTTCTTCTTTTATATTACTATATACATTAGTTGTATTCTTTAATTTATTTATCATATTATATATAATTACATTATTAACATTATATACCCCATCACAGACATCATAATAATAACAACAAGAAGAAGAACCATCATCATCAGCATCATCATCATCATCAGCACGACCACGACCACGACCACGACCACCTTTACTATCATCCTCCGAATGTCGTAATGTTGAAGATGGTGATGATAATAATAATGATGATATGGCTTTGTTGTTCTTGTTGTTATAATATTTACCATTATTATTATATTGTAATTCATTTATTAATATATTTAATATATTATTATACATATTATCAAATGACCTGCTATAACATCATTATTATTATTCTATATATTATTATTACTGTCTTGTATTATTATCTAATAATAATCTATTATTTAATAACATTACATGACCACCATTAACTTGCTCCCATAATTTACGTCTCTCTATCTCATAATCACGATAATCAGCTATAATATCCACAATACTACTACTATCATCATCATCACCAGGAGGAAGAGGATGAGGATGACGCTCAACATCATGAGTAGTATCATTATTACCTAGTATTATTAATATAAATATTATCAAATATTATTACATATTCTAGCAAGGGGTGTGTTGAAAGGTGTTATTATTGATGATGATGATGATGGCGTCGAGGAGGAGGAGGTGTTGGCGCTGGATTCTTCTTGTTCTTGTTTATTATTATCCTCCTGCTCTTTAATATACATTATTGTATTATTATTATATATATATCTTATATCCTTTCTTTTATCATTTAAGGCTAGTGATGATGGAGGAGGAAGCGGAGGTAGCATAGTAGTATTACTTCTTGTTGTTGTTGTTAACATAATGATAATATATACTATTATTATTAATTAATATTAACACCACTTATTAGACTATTATACATCATTACCATATTATCTATAACAACAACAGCACCACCACGAAAAAGGAAGAGAGGAAGGGTGGAACGATAACAAGGACAACAAGGACAACAAGGAGGAGGAGTATGGTGAATAAATAATGATGATGATGATGCTGTTGCTGCTCTTCTTCTTGTTATTATTACTTATCCCTTTTACCATATATTCTTGATAATTCCTTTTCCAAACATGTTACCTAATAATAAATGTTATTATAATCATTTGTCCCCCTTATTCTTGTTATTACAAATTTAACTGTATTATGTACACCTAATGTATTTACTGGTAAGAACTTTGGTATATTATTTAAATCCAATACATATGTAAAATGTGCCCCCTGATGGCCAGCAGCATCAGCATCAGCATCATTATAAGATATTAATGATGTTATCATTTGAACACTTAAATGTACATAAGTAGCAGTTCTACCTTTATCATACGGTAAATCATATAAAGGCTTGTAATCAGCTAAAAAATACAGACAAAAACAACAATAAATATAAAAATGAGGTTATGTTGTTATTCACTTACATGAAGCTATAATGAAATGCTTATCTATATTATTAACACTACCCTGATCCTGCTGATCCTGCTGTTGCTGCTGGTTATCTTGTGGTGATGGTGGTGGTGTATAACACATTCTTAATTCTCTTAATTCAGGTTTAAAATATGGTATAGGACTATAGTATTTAGTAGATAGTGCATGGCATTCTAATTTACTACTAGTATTATGTAGTATATTTAATGATGGCATAGTAATATTATTATCAATAAAATTAACTGATTCAACTAAATGATTCCAGTCCTTTTGATCTCTTTTATCATATAATGTATTATATACCTCATTAACCGTATATTCTGGAAAATCACAGTCCAATCTACATAGTTTACCACCATCATCCATATTACGTACATTAGCTTTAATATTACGTAATTTACTAAATCCATTAATAGATCCACTACCATTATTTTGTGATACCCATCCTGGCATACCAGTCACATCATATAATGGTGTACAATAATTAACTGCTTTATTATATACACCCAATAAGAAGTCATCACTTAACGACGCTGATGATGACGACGACGACGACGACGATGGTGATGAGTATAAACGAGGTGATGACGACGACGACGATGGTGATGAGTATAAACGAGGTGATGATGACGATGGAGGAGGAGGAGGAGGAGACTTAACTGCTACTACTGCTGAGGCTGCTGCTGGTGCTGGTGGTGGTGATGATGATATTACATTGTTGTTATTATTAGTATCGGTGGTGATAGTAGTAGTAGTTGTATTATTATTATCTTCATTATCATTACAGGTAGTATAATCATCATCTCCATCATCTCCATATAATAATAATGTTGATGATGATGATGATGATGTTGAGAAGTATGGTAGAGCTGATTGATGACTTAATGATCTACTGACACTAAACAAAGCTAAGGACGACTATAATATTATATATTACCTATTAATAGATACTGATGATGATGTTGTTGTTGCTGCTGTATGTTGCTCTTCATATTTCCTTTTATTATATACTGTTATTTCACCTTGTGATTCATGTCTACGTCTATGTCCCTGTCCTTCTTCATGTAATATATGACTATATTAATAATTCTAGTATTACTCATAATTATTATTACCAGTTATTATAACAATTCTGTTGCTGTTGTCCATATATCATTGTATATCTACCCGCCCCCCTACCACCACCACCGCCACATGCCCCCCTATCTTGCCTACCCCCACATGTATTATACAATAATCTTGATAAGGATAATCTTGAATTGGATAATATTGATGTTCTTGCTTTATTATCATCATGATACTCGCCACCACCACCGCTGCTGGTGGTGGTGGTGTTGTTATTACTATTAGTTATATGGTTGTTTGTTGTTGAGGTTGTTGTTAATGATGATGATGCAGGAGGAGCAGGAGGCATTGCTATTGTTAATATACTAAACATTATTTATATAACTATTAAACACAATACTTATAAATAATAATAACTAGTACTACTACCATAATTATTAATATATTAACCATAACCATAATATATTAACCATAACCATTAATAATAGTGTAGCCGACTAGGCCACACATGTACAATATTAATACTACTTAATCCACAAACCCACCCCCACCGCCATCTCATTCTTCTTAATACACTGTTTTAGTGAAGTCTATACGTCTTGTCTTAATCATAGTCCATACATGTCTATTCCATACACTAATACTGAATAACCATACTAATGCAGCAGTTGACATCTTTAAACCCTAACAATAACAACACTAATAATACACAATTATTATTATTATTACTATTAATTTCCTTTCATCATGTTGTGGATCTTGTGCCCATGTTAGGAATTGTGTTACATCTTTAGCCATTTGTGATGCTACTGCAGGTGTACCATCTTCATATTCAATAGCACCATCATTTAATGGTGGTGGCATAGATATAGCACCACCAGGAAAATATGTATTGTAATATAAACCAGATCTAAGATTAACACCAGCAGGTGGATCTCTATATCCAGTTAATAATGACATAATATAATCACAACCACCATGATGAGCTGCTGCCTGTTGTGATAGATCTGGTGGTGATGCACCTTGATTAGCAAATCTAGCAGCTTCCTCATTTGGGTAGGGTGATGGAAAGGGATCTAATAGATTACCTGGTCTAGTAAACATTTCACCTAATAATAATATTTAATAATATATCACTAAGTATATGATCATCACCTTTATCATTAGGTCCATCTTCATAATCAAAACTAGCAGCTATTTGTTTAACACGATTTTCTGGATATATCTAAACAATAGTATTATTATGTATTATATATCATGACTATTACAGTATTAACCATATGCCTAAAACATACAAACTTGGCAGCATGACAAGTTGCACATACTTGTCTATATACTTCATATCCTCTACGACAAGATGGTATATCATGACAATGTGAGAATGCTTTAAACCAGAATGGCCAATCTGGTGGTGATGGTGGATCCTTTTCAGCACATTTAGATAATATAATACCACAACAACTACCACCAATAATACCAATAATACCATAACCACCACCTTTGATAACCAGCATTATTATTAACAACAAAGAAGAAGACCCTAAACAACAAGATACACAACAACAACAACAACGCCGAACAAGGAAGGGCCAGTAAGGAAGATAATAATCGATTATAATGGCGTAGCGATATTAACACAGTACTACGTCGTAGCCCATACTACTACTACGCCCTTTCCGCGACTGCTCGGGGCTGCTGCCCTAATATTTGAATATTCTTTTTCCAGTACCTCTTGTAGTAGTTAGTAGTAATGTCTTCTAATAATGTTGGGAGTGATGTTGGGAGTAATAGTGATGATGCTGGATGTGTTATTAATACTGAATGGGAGAGTTGGGAAATAGATCCAGATGATATTAAAGTAATAATAAGATTATTCAAGTTATATGATACCTTAAATAGATTGAATATCGTTGTGGTAGTGGTGTTACTGCTGAAGTATTTTATGGTTTATGGAATGGTACTGCAGTTGCTGTTAAACAAATAAGATTAGGTGGTAAAAGAACAGATAAATTAATAAGAGCATTTAAAAGAGAATTAAGTATAATGGTTAAATGTAGACATCCTAATTTAGTATTATTTATGGGTGCTGCTACTAAAGAGGAACCAATAAGAGGTAATAACAACAACACTTAACTACTACTTGACAATATCATTATTATTAGTTGTATGTGAATTCTGTGAAGGTGGTACTTTATTTGACTTATTACATAATAGAGATGATGTTAAATTATCATGGTAATATCAATAATATTAATAATATTAATAATATATATATTATTAGGAAACAGAAGTTAAAGATGTTAATTGATATTGGTAAAGGTATAACATATCTACATGCATGCAAACCACCTATTGTACATAGAGATTTAAAATCGCTTAATTTATTATTAGCTGAAAGAGTTGATGATGAATATGATACACCTATAATGAAAATAGCTGATTTTGGTATGGCTAAAATTAAAGATGATTCTAATCAAGATATGACTGCTAATGCTGGTACTTATCATTGGATGGCACCAGAAGTATTAGGTGGTAAACAATATAATGAAAAAGTTGATATATATAGTTATGGTATAGTTATGTATGAAATATTATGTAGAGTTATACCATATGAAGAGACTGGTTTAGAAGCAATGAAAATAGCATTAGCTGTTAATAGAGGTAGGAGACCTGATTTAAGTAGATATCCATACGATGGTCCTGAACAACTTAAAAATATTATGATTAAATGTTGGGATCAAGAATCTAATAATAGACCAACCATGTCTGAGGTAGTTGATCAATTAAAGACTGTTAAAATACCTGATAATAATGCATAACCATGATAACCATGACATCATCATCGTTGTTAATAATAAAGGTATTGAGT
>JAAPAO010000536.1:0-14017 GCA_013115145.1 Perkinsus chesapeaki
ATGAGTACATTAGGAACGCTATGCAGCACCATTGGGCGTGTGGTGTAGTGGTATCACGTCTGCTTGGCATGCAAAAGGCCCCGAGTTCAAACCTCGGCACGTTCACTACCAACTGTATACATATCACAAGTTAGCGAAAGACTAAACATGAGTGCACTAGGAACGCCATGCAGCACCATCGGGCGTGTGGTGTAGTGGTATCACGTCTGCTTCGCATGCAGAATGGCCCGAATTCAAATCTCGGCACGTCCACTACTAACTATATAAATATCGCAAGTTAGCGAATAATCAAACATGAGTGCACTAGGAACGCTATGCAGCACCATCGGGCGTGTGGTGTAGTGGTATATATACATATCACAAGTTAGCGAAAGACTAAACATGAGTGCACTAGGAACGCCATGCAGCACCATCGGGCGAGTGGTGTAGTGGTATCATGTCTGCTTCGCATGCAGAAGGGCCCGAGTTCAAATCTCAGCACGTCCACTACTAATTGTAAACATATCACAAGTTAGCGAAAGACCAAACATGAGTGTATTAAGAACGCCATGCAGCACCATCGGGCTTGTGGTGTAGTGGTATCACGTCTGCTTTACTTGGACCTCACTGAGGTCATCTCACCTGGCCGCATCATACAGCCAGAGCCGCCGACTCGGGTTCGTATTGACTGTTCCACAGCTGGTTGCTTTTGGCCTGAGGTTTGTGGCCTCTGGTGCGAGCTGCAGGGAGATTGGTGATGAATACGGTGTAGCTATGTCATCAGTAGCTGGTCATAAGTAGTGTTGTGAAGAAATTCGTGAGGTGCGTAGTAGACGTACTGTGCGCCCAGTATATCAACATTCCAACGGATAACGAGCTAAGAGACTCCATGGGTTCCGAGCGGCGAGCGGCATGATGAATGTCTGGGCGGCTATTGATGGTACCCATGTCAAAGTGCATTCTCCTCGTAAAGTTGAAGAAGCCTGCGTCAACCGCCACCACGAACACTCGATAAACTGGATGGTCGTCTGTACGAACGCCATGCGCATATGCGCTCTTTCAACTCGCTGGGGAGGCAAGGTCCATGAGAGCCGAGTCTTTAGAAACTCGTCATATGTTTTATTGCGAATGAGGACAGTGCTACTGTAGCATTATGCATTTTAGTGGATTAGAGCAAAGCTTATCGAACGATCTTGTATTTTCCACTCGTATCGCTTGCGTCGATTGCGTGTGCCGCTGGCACACTGCGCCAGCCTACGCGGATTATACCAAGTAAAGGTGATCTTCCGATCTCGGGGATCCCTCACGACTATGCACTCGAACAGTGAGAAACATATCCCGCACTTGGAATTCGTGCAAGTTACCCGGATTAGTGACCGAAGCACTTGAATACAAAGTTAATCGGAACTTTATCCCTCGGAGTCCGACTCAGACTGTCCGAGGCACGGACTTGGCGCTCGTCGAATCTAACTCGGACTTGGAACCCGGAAAGCTAAAGCACTTGAATAGGCCCCTGGTGATGTCATACAAGGCGCATGTTTTTGAGGAGCAAAACATGAGTGTATTAAGAACGTCATGCATTACCATCGGGACACGCCTCTGAACTTCAGAGTCGGAAGCCAGTGGCAAACAACAATCGCGCATCCCTGTTTCATTTTGAAGCACCATGTCCAAGGACCAATTAAGGTGCACCGTTTTCCAAGTCCACACAACTGGAAAGTAGACCGATCCAAACTTGGAAAAATTACTAGTGTTAAAGTGCACGTGCTTGGATCAGACCTATCTCGACAGTCTACCAGATAATGTCGTTGCTGACTTGCTAAGCACCTTCGTGGTAGCCGGAAGTCAGACGCTGGTGTCACACCAGTGGTGTGCACAATTGTGCATCACACAAGGGATGTGCACTGCACATCCGTCATTTACCACTTGCGTGATAATGGGTTGCTGAAACGAGAGCTCGGAGTGTTGCATGGCATGGGTGAGCTTGCTCTGGCAAGGTGGCGGACCATGTACTCACAGGCCAGATCTGAGGTGCAGGTGGGTACCTTACTGGTACCTTACTTAATATACATTCTTGGTGTCACGTCAAGATGCCGGAAAGGTCACAGCCTTGAATCGAGTGACATCAAGTGACTTGGTGCCACCCATGCTTTTAATTCTCTTAGGCATTGTTTTATCCCATCTAACAGATGGGCGTCTCCAAGTACTTGGTGGTCCTCATCCAGACCTGGCTGACTAATCAAACAGTCAAGCTTAGCTTCGGAGCACACTCCGCTGGGATTACTTCGAAAAGAAGAGTGCCTCAAGGATCTATACTTGGGCCCCTCCTGTTTCTGGTCAGTACGATAGCCTGTCGCGCACGTTGAATGCACTTGCATGCGAAACACTTCACTGTGCAATGCGTGCAGAGATTGCGCGAAAGATCACTGCTCAACGCAACCAGACAACCAAAATGAAATAAAGTCAGAAACAACCCTAGTACTACAGAGCAACACCAACGCCACAACGCTGTCAGTATAGGAAGTCAAAATTGACCAAAATCCAACAGGTGCAGACAGGTCTAGAAGGTCTCCTACGTGGCCTGCGGACTCGGCACCTGCTCTTAAGGTATAGAACATCAAACCGCTTCAGGAAGATGATGGATCACGGGATATGATGGTCATCACGTCAACTGGCTACGCTAAAACTATCCAAGGTAAGCTGCTCGCTCAGGCTACCTGGATCGGGTACCGGCGGCAAGCCTTTAAGTCTTACGGTGGTTCAATCTACGCCGATCTAGTATGCAACCTTCAACGCCATGTGACAGTGACACACGGTCAGTATATCGATTATTCTGCTGAGTAGGATAAGGTCATAGTTTGATGCAGTGAAAGCATCGCACTTCGCGCAATTCGCGCTTTTCACTACGTGCATTGCTGCAGTGCACGCAATGCGGGTGCAACTCCATCGACATCAAGAACAACACTGTCATCATGACATGACAATAGGCATCAACGCATCCGGCGCAAGGGTTTTTCGTAAGGCCTGTTACTACGTTGAGGGCAACCTCGACCGCTGGTGTCGTCGGTCGGGATTGGACATGTCTCCGGACAAATGCTATGTCCTTTCCCCTAGGAAGCTAACGTTTTCGCCTAACTGGCAAGGTGCGAAACTTCCCACAACCTATGTGGTGAGAGTCTTGGGAGTCTTTCTCGACAAGAGACTGACCTTCAGACATCACCTGCGTAAAAAAGTTTCAGAGTGTCGACGCCGACTGGCTTGCCTAGTTGGCTTAGGGTGGGTAACAGCTGGCATCACTCACAAGAGAGCCGCTCGAACCTATCACCAAGGAGTCTTTCCGCACCTCTCGCATGGAGTGTCGGCATGGGGGGATGTTCTTCACTTCTCATGGCCCATGGGTCATGGGCTCTCAGACTGGTGGACTCGGTGTCTGGTATGGCTGCGCGCATTGTGCTACGTGCACACCGCACTTGCTCGTATCATGCGAGTCGTATGCGGCAGCCACTATATTGGCAGGGCTCCAGCTTGCGCATATCCAACTCCTGTCCCTACTGGAGGTTCAGCGAGACTGCATGATGCCTGTGCTGCCCCTAAGAGATTACCCTGGTAGGTACAGGGAGATGATATGGAAGCCTGATGTTCGTCTAAGACGAGTCGTTTTCCCCATCCCCTTCCTCCATGGGCTCCTACGGTCAATCCTGCGTTTGAACCTAGGAGAAACGCTGTAGAGCGCGCTAGGGAATGCGGACGCCACTGGTGCTATCTCCACAGATGGCTCCAAATTCCGTGACGGTAGCGGCGGAGGCATTATTGCCTTCATGTATAACATGCCGGTACAACAAACCTACTTCAGGTTGCCCGGATTTACCTCTATAGCCTAGTGTGAATTAACGGCCATCCGCGATGCTCTGCGTTGGCTTCGGTCTACTGTCGGTCGGTTCCAGGTCTTCCCTGGAACGCTGTGGTATATATTTACTAATAGCCAAGCGCCTATCATCTTGATAGTATCAAGTCCTTGGGTCACCGGCACTCTGTCGAGAAGTACGCACTGGCCAGGGACATTATTGTACTGTACCAAGGCATCAACGTATCTATCCGTTGGTGTCCTGGCCACGAAGGGGTTGAGGGTAACGAGCTTGCTGACCAACTTGCTAATGTCGGGAGGAAGCAACTCTATCCTCTAACTCCGGATGTTCCTCCCCGCATATCCCGATCCCCCTTAAAAGGCAGGCTAAGGAGAAAAAGGAGGAGCTAACTCGCCAGTGGTGGTGTCTAATTCGTCCCAGCTTGGGAGCCACTGTGCGGGAGTTCTTCTGGTCGTTTGGTCGTTTGGTCATGCTCGCCGCTTCTTGGCAGCTGGCCACGTGGCCCCAGAGGTTTCGGCCTTGCTCTTAGGGCATGCGCCGACTCCTTACATGAGACACGTCCAAGGCCTGCTCCGGGCCCACAGTGCCCTGGCGGTGCCCTGACGGTACGACGATGCACTATATCAGGGATTGTCCGCTTCTGGATAGAGCACGTAAAGCGTCAAACCTTTATGTTCCTAAGCATCTGTACAAGTTCACAGTGAGCCCTAAGCTCCGTGGCTTCCTGGTGACTATGTGCAAATATGTATTTGAGTAGCTGGAGAGACTACGGCACTCGGATACCTAATCTTGATATGGTCCCTACCGCTGCTATCGTTCTCCGGTAGCAGGTAGCCATGCGTTGCGCCTTCGGGCGTACTTTGGTACCTGTCCATCACACAGATGGCAGGTCGGCCAGAGAACAGTGCAGTGCAACGGCTTCAGTGGCCGGCACAGTGTGGCACAACTCAGTGCTCCAGCACTTGTACAATTTTCAAGGGTCAGCGACATCGAGACCTCTTCCGGAGGTGTCGCAGGATCCATTAAACCGGTAGACCGATCCACTAACGATTGGTATAGGTGACGATGGATAATAATAAGCTTTTCCAAAAAACTCGCAGCATGCTAAGTTAGCATTGCTAACAGCTCCGAAACATCTTCAAGCCCTACCTTCAAGTCATTCGCATCAGCAGAAAGTCTGACAAATCTTTCCTCGAGTGACTGCAGCTCGCCAGTGGCGAGTCGCCACCAGCAACTGTCACTGCCAATTGTCATTCAATCTAACCATCGGTTTGGTTGCCTACCATTATCTTCACTGCTCTCCAGCTTACTATTGAGGTGACATACTAGCGAATCCATGCTCTTTAACTACGAATGAGAAGGACAAGGAGAGGCGATGCACATCGGTTGTGGAGACCACCCCGCATCACAGAAAAGTACTGTAGAGCCGTAATTGAGAAATACCTCGGAGGGATGCAGATATAACCACCCAGTTCTATGAGTTCTGTCTATCCTCAGTCTTTTTCCCTGAGCCCACTCCCGCCTGGATGTCTTTCAGACGTTTCCGAACCTGACAGAAGGTACTCGGCTACTTGTGATCCTCCGGCGAACCGCACATAGGCTCTCCAAGAGCCTTAGACTTTATTTTGCGAAGACGTCTCTGCAACTCCAGTTCCGGCACTTACACCAATAGCCAGCTTCTCTGCGTTGCGGTAGTCAGTATCCCAACGGTTGTCAGAAACATGTATACGAGCAGCATGGACGTCAGGCAATGACGAGTAAAGTAAGCTATTGTTGCAGCACTGATCACGAGGGTTATGCCCTCCACCAGTTCGGTTAAAAGGAAGACTTCCCAAAATGGGAAACCCATAAAAGCTCAACAAAGCTGGGTTTTAAGAAAAATATTGCTAATTATTCTTCAGTAGCCGAGAAGTGTTCCAGTAGCTAACATCACTTAAGGCTAGCGTCTGAGGGATGATGGAGAAATAGACCATGCCAATCTTACCGAAATACGTCATGAATGTCTCCTCATTACCTGCAGAAGGAAATATCAGCGCTTAGAAGTGCACCACTGAAACTGCTACTGATAGAAGGCCTCACTGATCAGTCGAGAAACCCTTGTGGAGCCACGGAGGAGCTACTGTACCGCTCACCCGAGAGACCCGAATGGGCGCTTACCTTGAGCATTTGCCCTTGCTTTAAGAAGAGGTAGCAGGATTAGGGTATCCAGCAGTAGGTTTGTAGCGATAAACCAGAAAGAAAGCACCAAAGCTCTTGGGTACGACAGTGGACGATTTCGAGGACAGACTTTCAATAGGCATCTAGAGCCGCATGCTACGCCAATGATAACCTACCAATGTGATGTTGTCGCTGACCTTCAATGGCTGCATTACACCTACCATGGAATTCTTGAACGTGTATTCCTCTACTTGCAGCTCCCCTTTATCATTAAAGAATGGTATTGATGCAATAAAGGGTAGCAGCCACGAGACAAAACTCCACCAAAGTACTCTCTTTATGCTAGGCTCACTATGCTCTTTCGAAGATGGATCTGGCGGGCCAGAGTTCGTATGATCACGTTCAGACATACTACACAGTGACCCTGCAAGGAAGAGCCCGCCAACAACAAAGTTTTTTTGTATAGCGATGCTTCAGATATGATTTCATCTCAAGGAGTTGACAGACTTGCTCGAGCAGCCTTCTAGAATTCTAAGTTTATACACGATTGCCCTGCAATGAATTGACGCCACTAACACAACAAATGAGTCACTAATAAAAACGCAGGCTAACTGCCAATACACTGAGCTAGAACAAGTAGGTTAGTGGTCATGAGCAACGATCCCAAGCACTTTAGAAATCATTTTCGAAATCGGTCATTTGCTGTTGTCTTAGGGGCCTCACATTACTCCCGGCTTTCAGACTCCATAACTATTTTGAATGCGGTCTTCCGATTCTAGTGAGTATATTAGTCGCTGCATCTTCCCCAGACTGGACTGCTGGTTCGATACCAGCTCCTGTGACAGCCGAGCCAATGATACTGATAGGCTCGTTATCGACGGAATCTTTTAGATCCTCCACCGCTGATCGATATTCATCATCGAACACCGGAATGGTGGAGTCCCACCTCGATACATAAAAAGATGAAAAGTCGATACTCTCTTCAATAGAAAAGACTTTCCTCAAAGTACTTGCGGCAACGGCAGACCACTTCTCGTCAGACCAGTCATTTATATGGTCCCCGCGCGGTCTATAATAGCACCGGAAGAGAGAGGTGCCGGGCGGTGATCTACCGGGGAACTTCTCATTAACTAGGGCCGCGGCACGAAGGCCTTCGAGACCCTCTTGCATTGCTGCCGGGACCGAAAAACTGTGCCATCCATCAGCGTTCGCTGAATTCCTCTCAGTGCTTATGAAACAGTGGACAGAAACATGACTTAGGAATTTAGCTGGTAAAGGTTCTTTACCAAGCATGATGGAAGCTGCCTTCTCTGGTGTCGCTATCACCACTTCGTCGAAGAGCAGTTCATCTTCGTTATCCAATACGAGCTTCACCATAGACCCGCTGCTCGCCACTGATGAAACCGATGTATTGAAACGAACGCTGCAAGAAGAAGAGCCTTCCAAATACTCTCGAGCAGAATTAACAAGTTCGCCCATACCCAGACGGAAACTCGAAATGCCTAACAAAAACTCATTGGTGGGCACGAGATTTTCAGAAGATCTCACCTTGCCCCAAGTCCTCTTTCTTAACGTGAAATCCAAGCTTCTTGGCAGCATCGCCTCTCTCTAGCTTTATCGAATTATCTAAGTTGGACAAACTCTTTCCCCGGATATTGATAAAATAATAACACTTCCGGGAACAGGCCGACTAAGTGAGGTTGTTGATCAATCAACCAAGCGAAGTTCATATCTCTATCAACGTAACAAGGGTGTCTATCAGGGCACGTGTCAGCACTGCCTACAGTATGTCTACTGTATGTTAGAACAGCATCCTGTCTACAGTAATGTCTCTTACAGTTCTCATCAATTTCGTAATTATCCACTGGGTTCTGTGGAATCAAATCCTTCTCAATTCCCAAGGACTTCGCTAACTTCGGTACAGCCACAGCTCGCCTAACGAAGCCCTCGCCACCGGCTTCCCAAATAACCTGACACAGCCAAATGTACAGCGGGAGAAAACGATGAGGCAAGCCAACTCACCCCATTATTTTCGTATCGTGTCCAGCATTGTCCACCGAGACGATCGTCTTTCTCAAACAACGTCACTCGTATAGCGTTTTTCACCAGATACGTTGCACAGGTTAGACCAGCAAGTCCTCCGCCTATCACAGCGACATATGGGCCATCTGAGGGGAAGTGGCCGGCCGAGATTCCTGGCGTGGGGGACATTCTATTGAAGCTGATGGAAAACTGAAGATGCACGAGAATGATACAAATGGCGATAACACGACATGAACATGAAAATGTATAAGTGTAGAAGAGAACGCAGCAACACGAGATAAAGTGAAACACTTGAAAGATGCAAACAGGGAAGAAATTCAGTCACTCACAGTAATACTCAAATTCCGTGGGACGACGGTCGAACCTGCAGACATGCGCTAAGCTAGACTCGCTGCCTATACTTCCACAAGACGAGGCCGGCACGTCTAGCTCACCTGAACCATGGCATTAGGCCATCGTGTTTGGATGGTCCGCTGCAATGATTCATTATTATCTGCGACCGCGTACTGTTCATCAACATGCGATGTAACAACCTAGACAAAAACGAGTGCACCGATATCTGATCATGCATGTCCCGTGCCGAAGATAGAAAAACCACCTGAACTTGTAGAGTCTGGAGAAATGCACAAATTAATAATCTGCAGCCACAAGATATTTTTGACCCAAAACTGGAAGTATGAAGCTACCACCTTAGGCACACCAATGAAACCGCGGCTAGCGACGGTTTCAGGTAGCACAGATTACATGTGCTGAATCGATCAACACAGATTTCTCTTGGAAATAGATGCCCTGCTTTTAACGTATGATGAAGGCAAATGCTTACTTTTATTTCACAAAGGCTGGGTCCGCCTGGTCTCTGGCCGTCGTACAAGTAACTAAGCAAATCAAATTCAGCCACCTAATACAGTGCTGCCTCACAGTGTGTAAGCTGAAGGCTTGTCCGACTCAGCGTCGATCTCTTCAAGCTTCTCTCTGCCAAATAGTGCACTGCAAATCACCGACTGGAACGCATCGAACAGAACCTATCAAAGCCCTGAGGACACTTAAGATCAGCGAAACCAGCCTTCCTTACGATGGAACCATCCAACGAATTCTCCCTCATTCTAGAAACGATATCCTTCCTGCTGACTCCCGATGGTATCTACGCGTTACCGGTCACTCTACACACACCACTCGCCCACAACGAGCTCCTACCAGCTCGTCTGGGAGATCCGCCGTGACCAATTTCTCGACTTGCTCTAAAGTGGCGATGCCTTCATCGGTGCCTGAAAGATGACCACCCTTAGCTGACGCCCCTTCGATGCCGGCCATCCCAAGGAGCGAGTGAAAACGCAGAGTAGACTTTTTGATACTGGGGCGAAGAAGAAGATGACCAGAGTTCAAAACCGCCTTCCTCGACATCCTATCGAGCATATCGGTATTCCGACACTGTTTCTATGTCATTGAAAGCGTAGATCAAATAGCGGAATACGGCTTACTATTCGCATCAAATATATCCTTCAACTGGTCCTTCACCACACCGACTGGATCGCGCTTCACCGAGTTCAAGTTCCGCGAGAAGAGCAATGTGTAATGGTTTGGTGATCCCACCACCCACAAAGGGAACTCTGGGTTCTTGTATCGGCTCCCAACTGTCACGTACCTGACAAGTTCGTTGAGATCTGGCAGATGCAGCCAAATCGCGGCTTACCGTAGAGCCTCTAGCTCGGTAACGTAGCCCACTGTGATCGGTATATCGGCAGGTACCTGGCATCAATGCTTCCCATCTTTAAGTAATCACTACACGGGTGGCCGGAGTCGGGGCTGAGGTGGAATTATATGCAGGTAAGAAGAAGCCTATATCATGATAGTCTCCATGAAATTGTCGATCAGAATATATGCGTATATATACTAGTACTAGTATATACAAGCGGTAGCAGGTGTGAATGAATACTGTGGACGGGAGAAAGCAAAAAAGAAAAGCAAAACCGACTAGTTAATTAGAATGATTATATTTCGGATTTCAGAAAGAACACGGTGAGCTTCTAAACGCTGTCCGAGGGCAAATGACGTGTCGTCATTTATAAGATGCAAGTTCATATATGATTCATGCTAGTATGAGTAGCAGATAAGATAGAGTACATACAGTCAAGACGCAATAGGCTCTATACTCTATCACAGAAAAATGAAGATGGACCAATGTAACCTGATTAGCAATGATAGCTTACTCCTCGAAGCATCATGCCACCACCAAGAGACTCTTCACCATCAAAGACATTGGAGAAGCAACGGCCAAGTAAACACAGGTTGACCAACTCTTGCGAACAATGTCCGAACATCCCAACCAGGACTCCTCCACCTGACGCAAGATCTCATTGCAGAATGTCGCGGTGACACTCAAGTGCCCTCTGAACTACTACTGTTGTGAGACAACACAGGAAAGCAGCATATTATAATGTAATTTATTAATTACTCACATAAGACCCTGCCGATATCTAGGTTAAATTAGATTTGGATGTATGTAGATGATGATGCGTAGTGGACATTCTGTACAGACGTTGGGCTCTAAACAGTTCTACTAATTTGTGCATATCAATTTGGTAATTACACTTTTACCAATGAGATCTTGGAATTGTCTAGTCAAACCCCAGATCAAAGTGCCAGGTACACTGTTTTCGAAGTCCGAGGATTTCGCAAAATTTTCTCCCAAAGTTCCCCAACGAAACCTATGTTATCAACTATCAAAAGTCAAATTCGCCAAAATAGTCGATAACTGGCTCAAAGCTCCACAGTGCCATCACAAATCGTGTTAAGGATTTTTATCAGCTTACTCGGGTCATCCATATCAGATCGACAAAGTGTCGGGCCCCCTCTAGTGAGTATCATCGACACCACCTAAAGCAATTCGCATTTCCGATTACAGCACCTCTCCAGCTTACGAAGGATACAGCCGCAGTTTGAGAGGCAAGTAGAGGGTCCTGATGTTCTAGCAATAGCTTTTGGTATTCCCCTATAGACTCCACTGGTCTTGTCCATATTCTTGGTGGCCTTGCTAAGCCTTCGTTGTCATCATCACAGGGCTCCACTATCGCACAAACGTAGCTATTGGCCTCGTCAGAGGCTTTGCATCTCGACCTTAAAGAGAACATGTTACAACAGGCCACTGTAAGGCTTTTGGTCTAGATAAACATATGCAAGTACGAAGCCCACTTTTAGCATAGTCGTCATCCCTCTCTCTCCGCCGTAACGGCACAAAGGGAGCAACGATGGAGCAACGATTACTGCCGACGAGATTCGAAGAGTCTTACCATGAGGTTAATACGAGTAGTTCACAACGCTGTGGCTCAAAGTGGTAATGCCGAGAAAACAGAACAACTCACATCATAGTAGCCATAGCATCGATGAGAGCTCCAAGCCTCATATCGCTCGATACTGACTCGATGTCCTCACAAGGCCCACTGCTGCCACTAGAAAATCTGAGAAAAAACAATGCTATTAGGATCTACAGTTTTAAAGGCACGGGTGGCCGTCGAAGTCCGGGCTGAGGAGGTAGGGTTATGTGGAGGTAAGAGGGAGCCTATGCCATGATCCCAATCCCCATGGACCTCTGAATGCATGCGTATCTCCGTTCCTAGGCATCAGGCTCTAAAAAGATGGGTTCCTCAATGCGAATAGGAAAAGTCGTTGAGATGGTTTGCAAGTATCGTCTTTCGTTTCCAACGTTATCCAGTTCCCCGGAATGAACTACTCCTCAAATACCTAGCCTACTACCGGCGGCGGCGGGACCACATTCCCATTTCGCAGTACTGGGACCGGTAATACTTACATAAGATATCGCAGCAGAAAGCCCTCCAAAGCTGCCAGCAGCCCACACGGTCCACCGCCCTGTTGTACTATAAACGGTACACTATGACGTGGTTCATCCTCCTTCGACCACCACTACGATGACAGCGAATCCAATTCCACTCTCTGCCGTTACACATTACCGAACTAAGTGGTTGCCGCATCCATCGCTTGATGTCCGCTGGCGTGCACCCCTCTCCAGGAACCGGCCCTGGTCCAAAAAATAAATCCCACACCTGAGCACGGGACACGGTATAAAGCTACATCGCTCAACTCTACTGCGGCACCTCTTCAGCGAATTCCGCCCGCATCTCAGCAAACTGCATCTCCCGGGGATCGAACCGGAGGCCTTCCGAATCGGAAACCAGCGTGTTCGATCGCATTCTTTTGCATCCCGGGCTCCTCAAACTGCCTTCATCCTGGCCCCCTACCGCCGCCATCTCTGATCAGGTTTTCCCACTCGACTTGTCGAGATATCGGCGATCCCCAACCTCTCACCTTTTATCACCTCACATGTCGGCACTAATCCTTCTGGCCGATGCAACTTAGACAGGATCTCGCGGTATTCCTCATCAGTTGGGTAATGCTCCTCGACCTCCGGCAGAGGCTTAAGCTCCTAGCATTTCCCTTGGGAATGAGGCTTCCTTTATTACCTTCGGTTTGTCGCTATCAGTCATACTCAATCGCAACGTCTCTTGTAATGCAGCGTCTTCAGAATCTATCAAACAAAACAACAAATGGCAGCGAGCGGTAATAAAGTATTTTGATTTGAATACGCTCCGATCTCCATGATCATGGAGTTTCGAGGTTAGAGAATTGAACGATGATGATGATTATCGTAGTACAGTAGCGGTATTTTCGCTTAATCTCACTTCACCATGCGCTCCTCCAAGAACCAACAAAATGAATACACAACTCGTGGACTTGCTGCCGCATTCCGACATGTGACCCACTCAAGCGCCATTTAACCGATGTCAGCCAATCCAAGCCGTAGTACCTCGTGCGTAGCCCTCTGCCTGGGCATCGATCAATGATAAGCGAATGGCCTCTGCCAGTTCAGGATCCTCGCTCGACATAACCAAGAGCTTTATTTGCTCAATTCTTCCCTCCCAAGACTACTAACTCAACATTGATGAAATACTGCAAACAATCTGATAAAAAAGCGGTGAGCATCCAACCTCAGGTGCATCCGAATAGAACTCTAAAATCGAGGCCGCATCAGAGGACCATCTTGGTGAATGTCGAACCTCGGCAACATCCAACAAATACAGAAACGGTAACATAGTGATCTTACAGCCCTCATTGGAGAAGGCCTGTGAGCATCACATCACCGAAGTATGCCCGATACTAGATAACGGCGCGGCGCTATTAACAACTGCTGCCACTGACAACCATCATAACGTGACGATGGTGCACCAAAGGTATTTTACAGCTTGTTCATCTAGACCAATCTAAAAAGTTATCCCATCAACCAGCAGCAGATCCAAAGCCATGAAGGAAGCCATACGCTCAAGGAGCACTGACTTCCAACGGCTTCTTGGCCGGGAGAGATTAAATGCAAAATATTTAATGATAACAGATGAGGTTGATGATGACCTACTAACAAACGAAAGGGGTAATAACAACAGCAGTACCAGCAGCAGCAATAAACAATTATTAATAATGTACTCGGTCATTTAACCTTCTACACTGACACAGGAGCATCGGTATTAGTAGTATAACAGGTAAGTATATATTGTACAGGTATTTCTGATCAAAATACGGGCTAAGTGGTAGGAAGATGACCTTATCACTGACAAACGAATGGATCTAGTATCTACTACCATCAATACATCATCATCAACTACAAATTATTAGCTATGGGCAGCATTAAGCGATTCAGAAATTCAATTTAAAATATTCATCATTCACTTTACTATTAATGAGTGACCTGACAAAAACTAAGTTACACTTCAACACCGAGCCTGGTTGCAACAGCCCATATTTACCAAAGACATGCGGCTGTTCGCCTTCATTATATAAATCTCTACACTGTCCTTATCCACCTCTATACTATATAAATCTCTACACTGTCCTTATCCACCTCTATACTATATAAATCTCTACACTGTCCTTATCCACCTCTATACTATATAAATCTCTACACTGAC
>JAAPAO010000536.1:14249-25024 GCA_013115145.1 Perkinsus chesapeaki
GTCCTTATCCACCTCTATACTATATAAATCTCTACACTGCTCTTATCCACCTCTATACTATATAAATCTCTACACTGCCCTTATCCACCTCTATACTATATAAATCTCTACACTGCTCTTATCCACCTCTATACTATATAAATCTCTACACTGTCCTTATCCACCTCTATACAATATAAATCTCTACACTGTCCTTATCCACCTCTATACAATATAAATCTCTACACTGCCCTTATCCACCTCTATACTATATAAGTCTCTCCACTTTCTTTTTCAATTATGTTCTTAGCCCAAACCCTCCTCCAGCCCCCTTTATTACGGAATCCTCTCCACCGTTCTTAGCTGCATTCACGGTGGGGCTCCATACTAGCATTCCCGTCACATTTGCCATTCGAGAAAGTGTACCCGCCTGGTGGGACTAAAAAGGCCAACATTCACAAGTTCGTTAACTAAACCCACACCACCGGCGCAGCGCTATCATGAGGTCAGCTAAACTTCAATTTCTACGAGACACGTTGGCGCGCCCTTATTACCTTCTCCAAAGTGATCGCTATCACTGAATGATGATGACCTTTCCGATCCGCCATCTTCCGTGGACTTTTCGCTCGATGCACCGACACTCCGCTTCAGAGCGAAATTGCGCTGTGCTAGAGCCGCGTCAATGCAGAGACGGCCCAACATATCCTTAGCGAGGAGCCAGTCCAACTCCCTCCCCTGAAACCAACAATGTCCCCCGCCCCACTTTCCACGTCTGTTGATCACTCCCGAGCGAATATGCAGTAACCCATGCGATGACTCACCAACTCTCTTGCAGTTGGCTCCCTTGCAAAGAGGCATGTACGAATGTCCCCACCACGCTGCCTTAAAGCCTCGGCGATGGATACATCGGCGAACTGATCCCCAATAAGAACCTGCTCCAATCCGCTGATAGTTACCACTTGGCCATTGGGCAGTATTACCACTTTCCTAGGTTCCGGTTCCAAGGCCGGTAAGATGGCCAGAACTGAAGCAAGCTTCGGCGATCGGAAGTACCCGGACATACAATATTGACGAAATTGCAAATTAACCATAGCAAACTCCCGACAGAACCTGCAGGCAAGGTAGTAAAGGGGAATGAAGGGATGCTCTCTTTCTTCTCACTCATTAGCATGTATTATGGTGACTTTGGACAATAATGGCAAGACTTGTGGGTAATACAGCCTACACGACTCTTGAACCCAACCAGGACCACTACTCGTTAATATAAATACAAAACGATTGGATAAGGAAAGTGCCCGCTTCTGAAAATAGGACCATAGTGAAGTTGGCGATGAGTCGCTCAACATACCAATAACGATAAAACCCGTGCTTGAAGAGGTTGAACAGCTGCCAGCTTATCAGAAAAGCTTTCCTGTGAGCTCACTATAAATGAGGACGGCAGAAGGGTATCATCCCAGTCAAATATCTGAAAACGCGACTACGGGACGCCCAGCACCCTAACGTTACCACTGCAATCCCTGAAGACTTATCTCCTGGCAATTTTGAATCGCCGCTGGCATTCTTAAAGTCTCCATCAGTAGGACTGTCTTCATGTAATACTGACTTAGTGGGCTGCCAGCTGGTATGTTCTGGCTGCTGCTGCTGGCTGTGTTGAGGTAATGAATTAGAGGCATTCAGACCGATTGACGCATCGGTGCTATTCTCAAGGATAGAGCCTTCTACAGACTTGGGGATAGACGAGGCGGCGATGAACGATGTTTCAGACATTAGTTGAGATAACTACTCAATACAGTACGGCTTACTGTTAAGATTCGAGCCATACATAATCAAAGGGAAAGTTAGACGGTGACATGATGCAATCTTGCTGTCTTATAATTCCCTCACACAGCGCGTGTCAAGACGCGGGAACTGGAGGGGAGGTGTTCCATCTCGGAGATGGAAGTGGGAAAGTTGCGAAACGTGCTTTACTTCGCTCCGTCGTGACATCAGTTAGCTAAGGAAGAAAGTTGTCTATCACGATAAGTAAATCTTTGTTGATCCCCATTCTTGTTCACTCTGCTGTGAACCGTCGATATAGTCATCAGTAGCATCAACTAAGCCTACCTTACACCTTACATCTTACGAAGACTTGAGTACTCACACAGAGCAACAAGAACATCCCCAAACAAACATAAACAACGTAATGAGGTGTCCAAGCATGTTCCCCAGGACAGTGGGGCGTCTGCTTACAGGGGCTTCACTCGAAAACAGTAATAACGCAAATCTTATGCTGTTGTGTAGACAGTTGTACTACTATTCAACATGAAAGTAGGGCTCCTTTCGGCGACGAATAAATTCACTGTATTCCGCAAGGGCACCCCGAACACCAGGCCAGGCACCGTCGCCAGAGCACATGTCAAGTGCGAACTCTCTGTCTCTTTGTGATGGCAGGGTGGCAATCAGGCCGCACACGAGCCGCCAAATTTTGCCTTCGTCGTGACCTAGTGGAGTATAAAAAACCCGGCTGAGGTGGAACTTACTTAAGACGTTGAGAGGGCTCTCGACATCATCTATAAGCTCATACGTGCTTTGAGAGAGAAACCCGTAGGTATTGACCTAAGCAAAAAACAGCACAGCATTTTGAGCAAGCATTGGATAACCGACCAGCATCCATGGTAATGCCATCAACTGTGTCAAGTTAAATTGCTGCCAAAATCGCTCCATATAACCGGAAGGATGTACTTCCCCTTGCGACAAGCGATCGCGGAAAAGTCTAACCTGAAAAATGGTATGTTAGTATAGCACGACTTATCTACTGCCAGTGGCAGTCCGCCACCCACAGTCACAATGAGCTCCCGAGGTTCTTCATCTAGGATGCTCGGGTTTGAGAAAATAGACACCGGTTGTTTAGACGTCGCTTTCTCGGAGTTTCGCATCGAGCTTCTTGAGGCGTCACGGCATCGTGCATCCGAATTCGAACGAACACTTCTCGAAGAGAGCTCTGTCGACAGGCCGGACAGAATAGCCGCTTTCAGCTCCTTGCTAATGCGATCTGGGAGCCTTCGTTGCGCAGCCTTGAGAAAAATAGACACACAGAGTACTTGCTTGCAAAAAGGCACACCTTGGTTGGCATGGTAGATCCTATATTAGAAAGCAGCTCCTCTACGGCTCTATGTTGCCCCTGAGCACAGGGCGAAAGTC
Organism: Perkinsus chesapeaki; assembly: GCA_013115145.1. Taxonomy (NCBI): domain Eukaryota; phylum Perkinsozoa; order Perkinsida; family Perkinsidae; genus Perkinsus; species Perkinsus chesapeaki. The sequence continues at coordinate 17,409 of JAAPAO010000536.1, forward strand.
GTTTTCGTTAGAGTACGGCCGGCCAAGGAACTCTGCTATTTCGGATACCCCACGCACTTCCGTATACTCCTCACTTAGCCCTTCATGTATTCGAGATATCACCTTACGAACCGCTTCCTGAAGAGTGCATTCCGGATATCCAAATGAAGTATAGAGGGACACATTAAATAGGATATGTTGTATTCTTTATTTCTCCCCGAGAAGGTGGGTTCGAGCGAGATAGATTGCGAACCACACGCTAAACTTTGGTTGACCTTTTCCTTTTGAATTGCTTGCTCCAGTTGTAATCGAGAGGATCTTAGACCGATGAGGCGGTCCTCAAGCTGTTCGATTCTGACCTCATGAGTGCGCATGGGAAATCAGTTAGGGTTCACTAGAAGCAAGCCATCTTACAGCAGCGACCAGTAAACCACACAGTATAGTAGAGGGCAAAAGCATACCTCTCTTTTTTCCTTTCTATGAGCCACTTTTAACTTGCCCACTAACCCCCCACCATGAGTAGTTTAGAGACTCTATTATAGAGTGCTTCTCGAGCACAATTGCCTTTTGAACTGAACTCACAAACCGGTGATTCTCAGGGCAAGAGATCGATGAGTGGTGTTCACGCGAAACCACTTATACAGAAGATGACTGTTTGATAATAATCAATGCTCTCCGCCAGATCACACAAGAGTCTCGTAACGAGGGCCTCATACTGTGGCTGAGACGTCCTCAGTGAGGACTCCTCACTGCGGGGACACTAGGGCACAAATATGAGAGCGAACTCATAAACTCAAGTACATAAGCTACAGTAGAAAGAGTTTTCCGTGCTACAAATGCGAACACATAAAGCAAGGCGGCAATTAGTTTGGGTGGCTCCGCTCCTTCCACAGCATAGCCCAGCGAGACTTCCAAGTTGTAGGATACGGTGTTCCAATAAGGGAAGCATAGCAACATCCTCACAGACCAAAGGGCTGCGGCTGAGATGCTCGCTCGAGGAATCAATAAACATTCACGCTGGCGCCACGTGTGGCACACTTCTCTGCGAGTTTCGGTGTCACCGAAACCGAATCGGTGATACCGTCGCCCTTAAAGAGGATGTGGCCGACCTCGTTCGACTCCTCCCACAGTGTCGGCGAAACAAGTCGAACGATGATAATGGAAGAGGTTAGGCGATAGCTTGCCGTTTCAGAAATAAGATGACCCATTTAAAAACCAAACTGGTGGAGCATATACATGCCGTGCGTGATACACCTATGGAGAGAGTGATCTGGTACCAAGATCACGTTCCACAGAGCAAACATACGACTAGTTCTACAAGAGCTTCACAAAGCGAAGGTGGAACCTGAAGCCCGCAGGATTTGGTCCGACTGCATACCGGTACTGAGGTTAATATTATATTATGTGAGTTCATGCACAGACTTTTGGCTGCGAAGCTCCACTAGAGAGTTTATAACCGCGTTTCGTCTTGTACTGAACTCTCTCTGAGCTGGTAATGAAGTTGAGGATACTCAACTGAGAGCCATGTTACATTCTTTACATCATCATATAAGGTCTCTCTGCCATGGTGGGACGTTATATGCCTTCTATATCATTGCCCTCGTTGTAAGGACGACGGCGCCAGCGGGTCCAGTGGAGCCGCAAAGCGTGGCGCAAAGCCTGGCACGCTTGAGTCGGCTGCATGAGTCAGGCTTCCTCATGTACATCTACATTTAACACTTTCTCGCAGCAACTTTTTCAAAGAATGAACCCACTATTCATTATACCTATGCTGGTCGCCTACCTTCTTGGGTTTGCTCGTGGATACGATGAGTACGATCTCGCAGGTGGCCATAGAGGAGGCTGGTTCTCACCATGCGACGGTGCCCCCAACCCTACCCCACTCTATGCCATTTTTTTCACTGCATTTTCGGTGACTCTCTATCTTTACACGCCTAACAAGGCAGCGACCGTTCCATTCGGGCCTTTTGAGTACTATGTATTCTCGGACCGGGTGCTTGTGCCTCACTACGATACCTCTGGGCACGAAGACTATGAACAGCACATCAAGAACTCTTTAGACTTCATCTTCATCACGGGCCCACATAGTTTGGAGTTTGACCCGATAGATGGAACTCCCATTTCACGTCTTTGCAGGCAATGAAGGGCTACTTCGTTAAATGGGGCCATCTACTCATGTCACAGCTGGCTTACGAACATATGCTCTATCAACAAATCTTTTGAATGTACTCGGTTCATAATGAGCCGTTCATTATTGTTGAGGACTTTGAGGAATTTCCTTATCATTCATCTGATATCTTCATCTGCGGGTCCTACGCGTTGCTTCGAAAAACGAGGTCGACTTCATTTCCCCGCGTTTACATCAAGTCTTGTGTTCACTAGTGACATGGAATAATAGCGAAAAATAGCGATGGCGATCCGTCAACAGTCAGGGTGATCTCGCCATCGGCGCCACAGGGCAGGTTATTGCCGAAACGTACGCCAGAACAAGGATTCAGATTACCAGTAATAACTTTAACCGACCTCAAATTCTCATACAGATTTCGGGACATATAACCACAGCCTCGAGCACCAGTATCCAACATGCACTCGACACGAGCACCGCAATCACCCTTTTCTCTCAAAATCAGCTGAAACAAAGGGTCACCCGTCTTCAGTTGACGGCGTCAACTTGACGCACACAGTCCTCCTCATCAACGAGCACGTCGACCAGTTCGAAGTTATTCTTGGGAGCACTCGCATAACCCGTAGAATGCTGTCCAGGTTGTGTGGTGGAACCAGACGCTGAACGCCATAGTGGACAGTTTCTACGCAAATGCGGTCCTCCACACGTCCAGCACTTCAAGTGCTGCACTTGATGGGCTCCCTGCCCCGTACGGCGTACACCTTGCGGACCGGAGTTATCATTACCCGTTGAAGGAGTCGGCCAACTCGTACCCGAAGTCGCAGAGTCAGCCTCATTGGGGCAACCATTGGAGTTGAAACCAGAAGATGACTGTATAGAACCAGATTCCATGTCGTTCACAGCCTTGACACCATCTTTACCAGTAGTAACACCGGAAGGACCAGCAGCTTGGTGCACCTCTCACAATATCAAGTTCTCGGCAAGCTGGTTAACGTCTCGGACATGAGGATACACCGTAGTTGCAATTTTGCGATAGGAAGGTCGCATACCATCCGTAAACCGGGCCAAGGTTTCGGATGAACTAGCTTGCACACCTATGCAACGTCCTTCTACCAATAGGCCACGAAGACCGTCTTCGGAAGACGGCTTACATAGCTACCCATAGTCTCAGAGGCTCCTTGTGCACAGCGAGAAAGGCGAGCGCGATACCTCACAGCATCGTTGGTTGTGTGTGTGTGAGTTTATAGTCCAACGCCGAATATTGGCTTAGTTAGACTATCCATTCTATGTGCAGCTTCAGAGCGAGAGTTTAATACCTATACTGTTATTGTCACTGTAGGGTTTACCAAAACGAATGTAGCTAGTCTCAAGAGATCTTACTCCTCCTAGCAGAATTCACTCACGCAACCAAGGGCCTATGTACAACTACCAAAACACAATGGCTCCCAAGGTGCGAGACCACAAGCTTCATCTCTAGGACTCGAAGTATTCAGTCTTGCCACACAGCTTCACTCGATTAGGCATCCCCATGAGCTCAGTAAGGCTGTTTAATGCTCTCAACCTCCATTTCGCAAGTGTCTAAAAAATATTTTCTCACAAGAGCTAGCGACCGCTGCACATCGCTTCACACAAATTGTTATCTGCCCGAGAGTTCCGTTCTCGTCCACAAAGGAAGGCCGAAAGCGTGACCGATCCGGTCGCTTACAATCGAGCAGTAAGTGTGAGCTATCATCTTTTACTCCACAGTGGTTACAGTTTATATCATGAGCCGCGACATTGATGCCGGGCCGATACGTACACATAGGCGTTTAACAGAGGAGAGTGCCCAGATAAGAGTTGTAAAAAAGCACCGTTCTTGCTAGTCCGCACAACGCACTGCAAGCATTCTCTCTGCCTTAAACTTCGTACAGCCCTTCGCAAGGGTTCAGATAAAGAGGATACCATTCTAACAATATGGTAATCTCTCAATAGAGAAAGACGAAATTTGGTATCAGCGGGTTTGACAACTTTTCCAGGTGTATTATCCTCACAGTAATGATGAGTGGTGGGGAAGCCCCACTCCTCCAGCAGCTCTCGAAGTTTGGTAGTACCTACCTTCCCTTTCATATGCATGTCCATTGGCCTTTTGTGGATGTGAGCCAGAACTACTCTCTCTGCCACCAATTGCGATAGTGGCATCACTCCAGAGGCAATAAATAGTAGTGGACGGGGTGTACTCCTCCTAACCCTTAAAGCTCTTCTAAGGAAGCTAGCCCCCAAAAGATCTATCTCTTCTCTTAGGGTTTTATTTGCAATAGTTCCTCCCCATATTTCATGGGCATATAGAATGATTGGTAGTAGTACTTTATTGTATATTTCGGTGAAGATTCCGACAGAGACGCCTCGATTCTTCCCCATGAGCGCCCCACATTGCCGTAACGCCATATTCCCAATTTGTTTTGCGAGTACCAGTCTTCCGCTTAAATGCTTATTGAACTGAAGACCTGACGTAAGGGTACATCCTAGCTGACGTAGAGTGTCAAAGTAGCCCGGAAAACCACTGAGGACTTTCTTGAGGTTTGTAAAAAAAACCATCTTTGTGGAGTCCAACTTAAGGTTAACCACTGCAGATTCACGCTCAGTGAAATCAATGATTTTCTTCAGGGCCGCTCTTATCTCTCCATCTGTAGCACCGACCATCCACGAAATTAATAGGTATGAATCGTCGGCAAAACATTTCCATTCACAAGCTTCTACTTCGTTGAGCCCATTTGCAAACTTTTCAACTTTCTCACCAACATCATCTGTGCTTATAATGAATAAAAAGGGAGAGAGGAGGGCTCCTTGAGGTGTTCCTTTGCCAACATACTCTGCGGACGGTGATGCTGCCGTAACTCAGCTCAGATGTGCGACCAGCCAACCACTCGGAGATCCACTTCCTAGTACAAGTACTTACATCGAATTTTTTCAAGCCATTTACGATCGCCTCGTGAGAAATTTCGCCAAACGCATTGCTATAATCTAAGGAGAGTATACTCCAACGTTTTCTCTCCTTGATAAAATGCGCTGAGGCGCTTATAACATCGATGGTGCTCTTGCCGGGCAAATAGGCGCGTTGGCGCCCAGATTGAGAAATACTTTCAAGAGAACTCTCGAGCTGCTTCCGCACATATGATTCAGCGATTTTCGAGAGACTTGAACATAGCGCGATGGGCCTCAAGGATTTCACACTCTTTCGGTCCCGTTTGGGTTTGTCTATCATAATGGTTCGTGAGTGCTTCCACGACGGCGGGAGATACGCATTTGAGAAGCTGAACCCAATCAGCTTTCCAAGTTCAGCCTTTACCCAATCCGGACTCTCATGCCAATGTCTCAAACGAATCCCATCAATTCCTGGCGCTGTAGAGAAATTTTTACGCCTCTTTTCAATTAATGACTTCACCTCTTCACTTGTCAATACCAAAAAGTTCGCCGGAGTAGAAGGTTGAGACAACTCACGATGACTGGCCAAGTATCTAGGACCCAAAATATTACACGCTGTGGAGGCCTCTGTGCCAACGTAATGATTTGCTAGGCAATTAGCAGACTGTTCAATAGTTTCGTCGTCCTCGAGTATCCTTGCTATCAAACGGGGCTTGGGTCCTCTGGCTTTCTTGTAGATCTCAGAGACGTGAGCGTGCTCCAGCGATGTGAAGCTTCGTTGGAGAAATTCTTCCTTTTTATCAATTATCAGTGTACGATATTTGGCTCGCAACACTCGTTTGTGAGAAGATTGAATACGCTCAGCACGTTTGAGCTCCGAGCGTTTCCTTCTCAATTCGGAGTCAAACCACTGTGGGCTTGCGTTCATCTTGCGAGTAATTCCGCGCTTCTTCGGACTCGCTACTATTGCTGCTTCTTGTACCCTAGCAATCAATGATTCGCTCCTTTCGATGAGATCCTTTGACGAGTAAATAAGAGAATCAACGTAAGATGGTTTAAGAGTTTCCAGATAGCTCCTATACATCTCCCAATTGCACTTGTAGAAATTATGATCATTTAGACAGCCTGCTGGGACGCTTTCTACTGTTTGCAGTCCAGCCAAAAACGAAGGCTGAGCCTCAGTGAGTGAGAAGCTAATCGGGGCGTGATCTCCCAGCCCAAAATCATCAGAAACTAACCAGTCCTCAACAGAGCAAGAACCCTTGAAGAAGGTCACGTCTATGAGCGATGTTTTGCGTCTACTTCCTATTTTAAGGCTACTATCTAATGCACGAAATGTAGGGTTTCTGCCCTGGTTCGCGCATATGAACCCTTCCGCAAGGAAGAGGTCCGATACAAGTCTTCCAAGCCTCATAGACGTTGAGTTTTTACAAGTGTGATGAAATGGGTTCCAAAGAGGACTTGACCCATTACTATCACCACCAGCTACTATAGAGCAGTTTTCCCTTACATTACAGAGGGGTTGTAGAACAGAATTTGGGTCACTATCAATATTTATATAAAATGCCGCGATTAGGATACTATTCATAAACTGCACTCCTGTCAGATTCTTACTACTACTACACACAGATATATTTTGTAAATGTCTATTTTCTACAAGTATGCACGAGCTATATCTATCTGAGTCTCTAATCACTAGGTACCCCTCTACAATGATTTCACGTGGAGGCTCAGATATGAGAATGAAATCAGGCTTAAATTCTACGGTTGCTAACAAACTTATTAAGATAGACTGTGATTTACGACAATTAAGTTGTAAGAATTTTAACAACATAGCTGGTCGAAAATGCTACCTCTATACGGGACTGGACTATCACCATAATCTGTCATTGCTAGTTTTGCGCGCAAATGCTTAAGTTTGACATCACACAGCTCACCAAACAACGCATTGTGTCCTCGATTCTTACATAAGGAGCAAGTACTAGCAGCTAAATCTATACGAGTGCCTCTTTTTGGACACTTCCCCATCTGATGTTGTCCGCCGCATAAGCAACACGAGGCAAGCTCAAGGTTATTTCTAGCCGCACAAGGCTTATTTTTAGAGTGACACTGGCCACAATCGTAGCATACCTTCGAATCTATGTGATCCTTGACTTTCAGTTTCATATTCCGAACATACAGTTCATTTTGAACCAAACAAGATCTGTCCTTGGCTTCTACTCGAATGACAAAGGCTTTTTGTGTGGTTCTAGTGAAAATCCGTTCTTCCACATTGATATTATCTTGGAAGAATTTCGCTTGGGTTTTCAATTCTTCCTTGTCTCCCGCGAAATCTTCTTCGAAAATGATTATTTCAGGGTCTAAGCGTGACTGTAACCTCATTTCAGCACCATCAATACCTTTGAGTTTTTCAATTGCGGACTCTGTTTCAGAATCATTTCACGGAGCCTTGACGATTATGTTCTCACTTCTTCGGAGAACTCTATCTACCTTATACTTATCGAGTTTGCAACCCACACAGTTCTTGAGATCACTCAGCTTTTGCTCCCTTTGTGCAACGTCTTGCACTGGAGTTTTCAGTTTTATCACAACTGTTTTAACGTCCTTTGTT
>JAAPAO010000537.1:0-24831 GCA_013115145.1 Perkinsus chesapeaki
CCTTACCAGTGCGCAAACCCTCTATTCGCGATATTTCACTACCGCTACAGTCCAATTCTCCTTCCGCTAACCATGAACCGTCAGAGCAGTTGCTATCTTGCTCTCTTACTCTACCTCAAACTTCCTCAACGCAACTCCAGGGCGTCTGCGGGATTGAGTCCGGTCTCCTCTTCCTAGTGGAGTTGTTGTCGATCCCTAACACTCGGAGTGTGACTCGACCATATAGGTGAAAGCCTTTAGCAGATTATTATAGTACTTCATGTTCACAGGTCCGCCTTGTTGAGTTTGGAAGTATGCGACAAAATTCACGTTTCTAAATCCCTTTTTTCCACAAATGCTTCGAAATTGAAAATCCTAGGGCGTCGTATCTTAATTGAAGTTCCTGAACCAACTCTCCGTCCAAAGTCCTCAACGATAATCTCAACGTTCCAAATTGAAATTAACCGTTGAAAAGGTGTAGGGGATCTCCCTCTCGACTTTGAGGGTTGTTGTATTCGGAAGAGTATTTCCGCGGCAGTTATTTATTCCCTAGTTCTTGCTTGTGGTAATTCATATCGTACCACATTATGGCTTGGTTCACCTACGTACCACATAATGTATTCTACATTTGCTCCCACTTCTACATTGAGGAGCTCGCCACTATGGTAATTGCTTCAGTTTTGATGCTATCCCTGACCACTGCCAACCACGTAAGTGTCATCTCACTAGGGGGTACTTCTCATTTCAATATCCTATAAAGTATGAACTTATCCCATTGAGGATGGTGGTGCTGCCTACACATACGGCCGCTACTTTTATACAGTGTATGCATAGCCTACAGTATACCTTTCAATAATATCTAGCAGAGCACCACATAGTTTACCCCTCATGCATTAATCTCGGAGTGAATTCAGTTGGTATAACGGTCTGTCTCACCTACCATTAAACTCATGGCGCCTCATGCGTCTTCTCAGATTCTCAGTGATTCCGATTTGTTCTGGTGGACGGTGGTAGGCTGCTGGGCATCACTGGGTTGCGCGGTGATCTTCAAAATGTACTAGCGTCTATTGCTTTCACTATTTCAACTGATTAATCAGGGGAGTGCTAAGCAACCCGCGGTTTGCCCTGCGCCCCAAGTCCTATGAGCCCTCCATTAGGGAGCCTGACGATTACTCTAAGTAGGCTTCACATAGTAGCGCTGCTGCGCTAGGTTTATGGGATCAGATTCGGTGCTCCTGCTCAAGTTGGCCGTGATGTTGTTCTTGACGGGACTTCCTTCAGAGACTCTCAGGGCCGTAGAGTTCATTTGAGAGGCATCAATGTCGGTGGGATGTCCAAGATGCCTATAGGTCATAACGGGGTCAACTTACCCGGGTTTTGGGTTTTCGTGACTGATTGTCGGAATAAGAGGATTGCCTTTGTTGTTATTTGTTGCAGGCAGTAGCAGCAATGAGCCTAGTATCCCGTACGGTGATGGAGTAAGCTTTGTTGGAAGACCATTCCCATTGGATGAGGCTGATGTACATCTCCAACGTCTAAGAGCATGGGGCCTTACTTTCGTAATAGCAAGGGGGGCATGGAAGAGGTGTGTTACGAATGACTGCTCGCCAAAGTGGATTAGTATCACTCTATAGGGAGCACCGACGCCCATCGGTCAGTAAAAATCAGCTCTATTTTTGTAATGTATCAAATCTACCTTTGTAATGTGGCTTCACACAAGTTCGCAACCTCCGTCATTGGCGGCATTCCATGACAAAATAGGATACTTCACAGGATATCGTGGCGTAGATGACGGCAGGTTGTAGTGGCGGCGAAATGGATACGTTGCTCACACATAGGAGCTTGTTACTTGCTTTAAGGATGTGCTCTCTGAATGACAATTTTTCGAGTATATCGTCCAGTGCATTTGATGATGGTCGTTGTTTGCTGTTTGTTAGTTACGATTCATCGTCACTTGGGAGGCACTGGAGCCTCATGCACCAGGCGAATACGATGAGGACTATATACAGTACTTAGTTGATATAATACGCAAATGCCGGGAGTAAAGGAATGGGCTAATGTGGCGATGATTAGGATATCAGGTACGGTATAAGTGTCCTGATCGATCCACACCAAGATGTAATAAAGCGGGGGTTGAGATACAGTACATAGGATGTAATAGACGCTAGTAGACACACTCCATAATTACCATACATTAGACATATAGTATAGAGACACTGTGAACATCAGAATTAGAATCAATAGCGGAATGTTAATCCGAAAAGTTCGCTGTAGAATAGTGGTGAGATATTATAAGTAGGGGATAGTTGGAGGCATGTGGTAAAATTGAGGTGTAGCGTATGGAGGACAAGACTTGCACTACAACAAGCTGGAGCATTACTGTTATGCTGTCTTGACTATAAATTGTACAGCTTAGAGCCGTGATGGATGCTATATGAAGGTATAGGAACGGTTCTCAGATATAACGGAATATCTCGATATAACGTCTGATCGCAAGCTGAGCTTAAAAGTATCTTGTTAGAATAAGCTAAGATTCGTGCGTATCTTCAGGCCTGGTCTCGCTGGACTGGTGGTGATGGTGCACCTCGTTGGACTCTAGAAAAGATAGGCTTCAATCCTGAGAAGCTTTCTGAATGTGGGACCTGCTTCTTACACCAGCATAATCTGTCGGATGAGGCCAATCCTGAGGGGTAGGGGGGAGGATGACCGTGTGAAAAAGACCGTATGGAGCTGGTTGGGTTCAGATTCTTCCCAAGGATGAGTTGGCCTGTTAATAACTTGTTTTATCCGGCTGCTACCATGTGGGCAATATTCTTTGCTGGTGAGGATTATGCCCCAAATACTAAAATAGGTAAGTATAAGTTAATAATTATAATAATATTAAATAGATAATGAGAATGCTGGAGTATATCTTCGTCGTCATTATTATAATGCTATCAGTACATTAGCTGATGCATTAAAAGATGAACCAAATGTATTGGGCTTTGAGACACTTAATGAGCCTAATATGGGATGGGTTGGAAGAAGTCTACCGTTGGATAAGTAATAGCCCATTATCGCTCTTTTCTGCATTCCCTATGTCCACTGACAATGCGAGTTTACTTTGACATTTTTGAATGGTCCGGTAAAATAGCTTTCGCTGGCTTTATGGGAATGGTTGTCCTAATAATGGTCTCGTTTGGATTGTGCAGTTGGTCTCGATGGTCTCGATAATCAGATTCAATGCACCTCAGCCATTAGGCTTCTTAATGAGCCCATGGGAAACAATTCAGCTGGCTAACGGGAAATCGATGAAGTTGCCAAAGTACGGGGAGGACTTTAAATATTTGGGGCACTTCGTAAGAAATAAGGGCATTGTGTCGTTGTCTATATGTGCGTTTAGAATGTTAATGAGAATAATAGTAAAGTATTCTTAGCTGGTTATAATGATCCATGGTACGATAATGGTGTGTGGGATTATGATAATAATGGTAATATGAGATTATTGAAGAAAAGATATTTTGATTTGAAGACTGATGAAGATTTCCAAAGTAAGACAATCCTTTCTTTCAACTATCCCACTCATCATCATCCAACTTACTTCAGCTCGATACATGAGACCATTCTGGAGGGACTTCGCCAAAGCTGTTACCTCAAAGATGCCTGATGGGATTATCTTCCTGGGTAAGTCACGCGCCTCAAAATTCCTCATTATACGTACTTACTTTCATAGGTCCCACCATGGATATGGAGTGGCCCAAGTTGCATGTTGCTACCAAGGACGATGTACCAGCTGACACTCGTATTGTTTGGGCCCCTCATTGGTGGGACGGTTTGGCTGCTTCTATTGCGGACAATTATGTTGTCAGGTACGATGGTCCAACACTGCAGTACTCTTCGTATCGCACCTGGGTGGGCTGTGAGATCGCCACAAGTGGTCTGAAGGTAGACAGAAATTGTGCAACACATTTCTTAGGGTGTTTCCCATCAGTTCGATGTCGGTCCGGGTGTAGCCCCTAATACCCATAAAAGGTGTCTGCGTAATTTAAAGGCAAGTGGCAAGGAGGCTGGCCCGACGCTCCTGGGAGAAGTTGGTGTGCCGTGGTGCGGTGATTATGGTAAGGAATATTATCTATCGTCGTTCGCTATTAAATCATTTCCATTGTTGAAGCCTGAAATATATGCTGCTGAAGCCATGTTGGTATGATACGCTTTTTGATCGGGGGATTGAAGATTGACATGTGGCATTGGCAACATCCAACAAATTGCTAGTCTTATCCCACAGTCTCGGCGTTGAAGATTGTAACAGAGATAAGCGTGTTTCAAGTTGGTCGTATCGCGATGGTATAATAGGGCGGCTGGACCTCTAGGATATCGGGATGAGGGAATCCTCTAGCCTAATGGAAATTGTGTTCCTGATGCGGATATACAGTGAGCATTCTGCTATAGAATTTCCCTGGTCGCAATTGCATGGGTTTTAATGGAGTCTTGGTGTTTATTAGGTACCACAGACATGGCCATGAATGATACAATGCAGGCTGTTGAGAGCACTAACCTATCGGCTGTTACGGTATGGAATTATGTACCCACCAATACTAAGAAGTATCAGGTAAGGGTGGACGGGGAGGAGGAGGAGGAGGCGTTGGTGATGTTGGTATTGTTCAGGACGGCTGGAATAAGGAAGATCTCTCTATATTTACCAGCGACCCTAACCCACGTGCTGACAGCAATGGCGGCCCTCATCTCAGAATGCCAGCAGTAGTCCGACCTTATCCCTTCAAGTAAGAGTGTAAGATACCACCATTATTGTGACGTCTATGATAGGCTTGCCGGCAACCCTCTCACTGTTAACTTTGACGCCCTAAGTGATGATAAAACCTTCATGGTGCGATTTGAACAGGATCCGGCTTCAAGTAGCGCTGTTTGGTGGGAAGTGTCCATGTACTATGTCTTTTTTTAGAGACTACCGAGTCGGAGTTCTTCGTGCCTTTGGGTGTCCACTACCCTCGTGGAGTTGATATAGAGGTAGGAAGTGGGAGGGAGGGACTTTAAAACCACTTATGAACGCTTATACTGGCTCTCATTTCGCTGCTAAGTTTCCCTGCTTGGCAATAGCACTTGTCCGGTATTTGATAATAATAACGTGAGTTGTGGCGATAGGTATCTGATGGAGGCTACAAGCTGGATGAAGCTAAGCAGACGTTAACCTTGACTCATGATCCTAAGGTAAGACATAATGTAATGTGAGAGTATTATTATAATAGGTTGAATCACATTGGCTACGCATTCGCCATAAGTCCTCCGGCGATATGTCTTCCAGTAGAGCCCCGTCCACCAAGTTCCTCGCGACCTCTCCTATGTTGGAGGCTCGTGCTTAGTACCCCATCTTTGACAGTAGCAGAAAAACAAGAAGAAGCTTTATTATAGTGCGTCGATAATTAGCGAGTGGCTGCTGCTGTTGCTGCCAAGCCGTTTACTGTTGTTGCCTTTGTAGCTTATCCTTCGATACTCTTTGCAGCTCATCACCGGCCCGCTCCGCTCGATAATAGCGATTCTGCTATCTTGTTTACTAGCGATCTCTCCATTGCGTTGATGAAAGGCTCTCGACAGTTCCTAGATGTTGACGGCTGCTCTGGCGATGGAGATATAGAATTTAGACCAGCACTTGGTCGTTTACCGTCGTTGTTGTTCTGAAAGGCTGTGCTTATCGAGCTTAGTCCTTCTATACTGATAATATCAATTCTATTGCCGATGCTGCCCATTGTTGGAATTGGCATTATGGGAGTATTGCTGATAGTGTTGTGATGGCAGTGATGTGTTGCGTTAAGGGGTTAATGGCGCAGGAGGCGGCTGCGAACTGCTGATGGTAAAGGAGCAGGAATGTAAGGGAATGTATAACATCTTTCCGGAGAGGATACATTATATTTCACCCACTGGGGCAATTAAATTTATTTGTGTCATGTGGTCGACGGTTAACGGTTATTAGTCGAATAGCTTTTGGATTGTATGGCTGCTGCAGTACATTTGTTTTTACTGTCTCAGTGTAATGGCTTGGTTCACCCACGTACCCCATCAAGTATTCACCGTCATTACCGTGTTTTATGCCGAGGAGCTCGTTGCAATCCTCTTTGGTGTGTCTATGGCTATATGGTTGCCTATTGTGGAATATGTAATAGTAGGGGGGGGGGGTAATGTGTGACGTAGTAGAGTCACCTTTACGGAAGAGTAGCACATAACGTGATTAATAGCCTTGTGCATCTTCCTCCCGTTTTGTATTCGTTTAGCTCGCGCAGAGTTATGGATAAGAGTGGTAGCCGATATTATTTAGACTGTCTGTGATCCGCTGGGGAGATACTACCTTACTCGTTGAGAGACAATGATTCTAGGGGGGCCTGCTCTCTTTAGTACGTTCCGAACAACCGTCTCTAATGAGTCCCGAGCAACTGTCTTTAACGACTTCCGAACAACTGTCTTTAACGAGTTCCAAACAACTGTCTTCAATGAGTCCCGAATGACTGTCTTTAATGAGTTCCGAAAATCCGGACATTCTCCCTAAAAATCATTCATTCACAATCAACATGTTTAGTTTCTACAAGGCAGCTCTACAGTTCTGTCATGGTTGGTACTTGGTGGACTAGGCTCAATAGGATGTATAATTATGTTTGAGATGTAATAATGTTGCTATAGCGAAGGGGGGCATGGCATTTGTCTGGCAGGGGTTTTATGAGGAACCCTAGGTTTGTGTTGAAGCCCAAGCACGATATGCCCAGTGTTGTTGAGCCTGAGGATTATAGCAAGTAGCATGGTAGACTGGGGAAGAGCGTGATGGAAGGGATTTAGGTTCAAAGCACCTCGGCAAGTCGAGCGGGATGTTATTATAGATGGTCCTCAGTTTAGAGATATCGAAGGTCGACGCGTGCACTTGAGAGGGATTAATGTGGGGGGAATGTGCAAGCTGCCGTATGGTAATAAATGATGGAAGGAAGGCTTAGCAGTCGGAGCGATTTGTACTCGAAAGATAGTGCGTATTGGGGGGGGGCTCGATCATTGCATTTGAAAACTGGGTGTAGTAGTCATAAGCTGAATTGTTAATCCGTTCGCTGATCAAAGGGAATCTATTGACGACTGGGAAGCTGCGAAGGATCGAAGATGGTGTTTGCCTTCTTTCTCGATTTGCTGCGTTACTCAGGAGTATTGGTGTTGGACTTGTCATCGATTCCGGTTCAGGAAGCACAACCCATCAGCCGACTTTACCGTATGGCGATGGAGTTACCTTTGTTGGACGACCGTTCCCTTTAAACGAGGCAGACGTCCACTTGGCCAGATTGCGTGCTTGGGGCCTCACTTTTGTAGGCAGTAGCTGTTTATAAGGGAGCATGAGTTGTGTATGATAGTTACGATTTTTGGTTAGCTGGGAGGCATTGGAGCCTCGAAGACCGGGAGAGTATGATAGAGAGTATATTAATTATGTTGTGGAGATAATAAGGAAATGCAGGGAGTACTAAGGGGGCACGAATTGGAGGGGAGATTTATAAATAGTCGGGCCAAGGCGAAATTTGGCAACGAGTGTTAATAGTGATAATGAGGAAATGCAGGGGATGTTAGGGGCACAAATTGGAGGAGAAAATATACGTGGTTTTGCCGATATGAAATTTTTGGCAGCGATGCGTTGAATGCTGGTATCCATGATTGTCCAATGCAATGGGTGAAGGATTTCCTTCAGATACGGTATAAGTGTTGTTATCGATCCTCATCAGGATGTAAGGTTCCGTGTGAGGTACAGAATATAGTAGCATTATTAGTAGGCATGGTGTCGATGGACTGGTGGTGATGGTGCTCCGAGATGGACGTTAGAGAAGATCGGTATGAATCCTGACAAGTTGTCCGAGGCTGGGGTGGCGGTGTTGCATCAGGACAATCTGGCAGATGACGAGGATGATGATCCGAAGAGGTAATAAGGGTTGTGCCTAGGGAATGGAATTGTGGCTCCGGGGGGCAGTTTCATAGCATACTAAGGTCATCGCTCTACCTCATCCAAGCTATTCGGCTCGTGTTCCCTGAGGCTCAGGTTGAGCGTGGTGCAATAACGCTGGGTTATTAATGGGTAAATCTGCTATGGCTTGGAAATGTTGCCTTCTCCGATCGGGGGCTCGGATGGTTGAAGTTAGGTTCTATCTGCATATGATTTGGCCAACTAATAATTTTATGTATGCGGCTGCTACTATGTGGGCAATATTCTTTGCTGGTGAGGACTATGCCCCAAATACTAAAATAGGTAAGTATAAGTTAATAATTATAATAATATTAAATAGATAATGAGAATGCTGGAGTATATCTTCGTCGTCATTATTATAATGCTATTAGTACATTAGCTGATGCATTAAAAGATGAACCAAATGTATTGGGCTTTGAGACACTTAATGAGCCTAATATGGGATGGGTTGGAAGAAGTCTACCGTTGGATAAGTACGATTATGGATGACGGAAGGTGTTGCGAGATTTTCCTGTTTTTCTATTAGATATGACTCCTCCCAGCCTTTAGGCTTTCTGGCTAGCCCATGGGAGAGTATTCAGCTTGCACAAGGACATTCTGTTTCCGTACCGAAGTACGGTCAGTCTTACAAATACCTAGGATACTTTGTAATACAGTGGAGGATGGCTCTCGGCCTTTTTCGTAACCTCCGCTCGCGTTATGGCTAACAGTAATAGTGGTAGTACCAGGGCGACCTTGGCAGGGTCTGGTGAGAATACTCCACTGTGGTGTAAAATAGTCGGTTTGAAACGGTCCTTAATAAGTAAGATAGTCAGTAGAGTGAGAGCTGATTTATCCAGCTCGTAATGTATTGTTATTAAAGTCGTTGAACTCTCTCAAAAACGAAGTCGACTTGCTAGATTCACCATTCTGTCTATATGTGCTCAGACGTTGAATGAGAATAATAGTAAAGTATTCTTAGCTGGTTATAATGATCCATGGTATGATAATGGTGTGTGGGATTATGATAATAATGGTAATATGAGATTATTGAAGAAAAGATATTTTGATTTGAAGACTGATGAAGATTTCCAAAGTAAGACAATCCGTTCTTTCAACTATCCCACTCATCATCATCATCATCCAACTTACTTCAGCTCGATACATGAGACCATTCTGGAGGGACTTCGCCAAAGCTGTTACCTCAAAGATGCCTGATGGGATTATCTTCCTGGGTAAGTCACGCGCCTCAATATTCATCACGCTATCTGCAGGCCCCGCTTTGGATATGGAGAAACCCAAGCTGCATGTAGCAGATAAAGGAGATGCTCCCGCGGATACTCGTCTGGTTTGGGCACCGCATTGGTGAGGCCGCCTCCTCTCGGCTTGTGTTTATAGCCTACCTTTGGATAGGTACGATGGATTGACTTTTCAATTCTGTATTTATCGCACCTGGACGGCCATTAAGGCGTCGGATGAGGGTCTTAGTGTAAGCTGAAGGGGCGCTGGTTCGAATCCCAGTAGAGGTATTTTTTAGATTGGTTTTGGTCCGGATATTGCCGCTCGGATTCACGCGGAAACCTTAAAGCATCTCGCTAGTAGCGGTGATGCAGTGGGGCCGACGCTACTAGGAGAAACGGGTGTTCAGTGGTGCGGCGATTATGGTAGGTTTAGTCGCTTGGAGCTGGAAGGGCTATAGTTGTTTGGATAGAGATGACCGATATGGCTCTGAATGATAGCATGTGTGCGATTGAGAGTAGTTATGTTCCGGCGGTAACGTTGTGGAATTATGCTCCCGGGAATAATTTCAAAGAGAAAGTAAGTTGGGTGAAGGAGAATGTCTCGGGCTGAGAGCTGTGTGTTGTAAGGGTGTGTAGCTCAGTGGTAGAGCGGCTGACTGCAGATCAGCAGGTCCTCGGTTCAAATCCGGGCGCGCCCTTTCGCGAGATTTTTACGGATTTACAAAACATCGCGAAGCAGTATAGAGTATTTTAGGATGGATGGAATGATGAGAATCTTTCGATCTTCACCAGCGACCCCAACCCTCGACCGGATAGCAATGGAGGACCTCATTTACGCATGCCATCGGCAGTCAGACCATATGCCTTCAAGTAGTAGAAAAGACTTGCTACCTTTTACTTGCACTTAAGTCGTTTTCCTCAGGCTAGCTGGTAAACCAGTAAAAGTTCACTTTAATGGGCTCACTCCTGATAAGACATTCACACTTCGGTTTGAAGAGGATCCCGCCTGCAGTAAGAAATATTGTTCTTATCCAGCTTCACCAATATCATCAGAGAGCTGCGTGTCTGAGATATTTGTGCCACTGTGCATTCATTATCGTAATGGTATCGACGTTCAAGTAGGCAGCCCGTCTGCTGTAGTGTGGACGGCACGGTGGTCTTCAGGTTTCCGATGGCAGCTGGAAGCTCGACGAAGATGGCCAAACTTTGTTGTATAGGCACGATCCCGATGTAAGGGTATCTTTTAAGATACGTTGCGCACAGTCAAGATTCCTCGTGAGCGTGGAATTGTTTCTCAATAGCAAGAATTGGTAGTCGACGTCTCGACCGCTTTCCAATTCATAATTGTCTATAATTTGTCTAAGTGCTTCTTCTCGTCTTCAGTTCAAAGTTCATACGGTAGTCGTGCGGCAGCAGGCAGGGCTTACCTCAAGCACTATCGCACCATTGTCGGGCGGCGCAGTGACTAATAACGGGCATAAGTAGGCGATGCGCAATCATTGTCTACACAGAACGCTCGACATCATCATCATAATCATCATCGCTGTCGCTTTCCTGCCTACTTCATACTTAATATGGACGGGACAACGCAGCTTAGCATATCTGCAACCACCGTCTGCAACGACAAGCTACTTGTACTGCAAAGCCTTTGAGGGATTTTGTTCACTGAGTTTTTTCTCCTGTGATAGTTGGGCTTTCGCGTTGATGTAAGAATACGGGCTGGGACTTGCTTGGCGTCAGTTTGTCTGCACTGCTGTCCATTTCCCAAGCTGCGATCTCTCGCTATCAATGGGCACACAGATCCGGACAACATTAGATCCGAAATTCCAGCACGAGCTTGACCAGTCTCCTCTTGCACCCGATGACATCAGTCGGGCGGTGGCGATGTTCGTCGAGGAACGGGTAGTAGCTATTCATTGGCATTTGGGGATCTATACCCAACAACTATAATACATATCCTTTTGTATCTATGATGTTCTTCCTTCGAGAGGGACACTTTTGGGGTTCAATTTTCGGGCACTCGTACAGCGCGATGCACAGTAATAATACGCCGTTTAATTAGCGTGCATTCGTTGCTCGTGAAATCCGTAATTTCGTTATCAAGGATGAATTGAAATTATCGACATCATCGGTATTATGATAACGGTCCATGATGATATTCAATTGGGTTGGCGAGAAGTTTGAATTTGAAAATTCCCCAAAAAATGGTTTCAATGAGAAAGGTCAGGTTTTGCCAATTGTAAAACTTGTTCGCCAACCCAATCGAATATCATCATTGGCCGTATACCGTTAGACACTCTCGAGGGCTTTCGGACGTCGTACTTGTCGTCGGAATATCCGCCCTACTGATGAAGTTATTCAAAAAAGCACTTTTATAGGGGGGCACACCCTGCAGTATACGGTAGATACGACGCAAGAGACACCGAACGCCGCATTGGTTTCGTGAAGTGTTGGCTGCTACTGGGAGAAACTGCATTCTCAGGTATTCACACTACAGCAGCTTGGTCAGCTACCTGAAAAGGAGTTTGAGGGATTGATGAACGAGCAGCAGCCGAGGCTCCAGCGAGGCATCAAGGTGGTTCTGAAGGACCTGTGGTCGACCTGGCACAAATGGGTAGGAGAGCGTGGGAGCTGATGGTAGGGGAATTGTGTGGCAGGCGGAGCAAAAGAAGAAGGAGGAAGAACTAGCACAGAAGGAACGGATTAGAGAGGTGAGGTGGGCGGCGAAGGGGGCTGGGGATGAGCTGGTGGTTTAGGAGGAGAAGCTGAAACGAATTAAAGAGAAGGAGGAAATGAAGGTGAGCTGGAAGTGATGGTGGGAGGGAAGGCTGACTTAGTTGCAAGCAGCAGACTTGAAAAGAAGGATGCAGGAGGAGGCACGACAGCAGAAATTACTGGTGAGGGATGGGGGAGGTGTAGAGGAGAGTTAGTGGGTGGTGGTTTAAGGAACGGGAAAAGGTGAAGGAGCAAGAAAGGATCGCTAGGGAGAAGCTGAAGGAGGAGGAGAAGCTGGCTAGACAGGCAGCTAAGGAGAAGGCAAAGGAAGAGGAAAGGCTGAGGAAGGAGGTATGGTGGGAGGGAATAGGAGTTGGGGCAGGTGGTGGCGGTGGTGGTGTTAGGAGGAGAGGAAGCAACGGAAAGAGAGAGGGTCATCAGCTAAGGTGAGAACAGTAGATTTACATACCTCAGTACTTTCCTATATCATCTTGGTGTCACCTCGTAGCATTGATCTCGTAAAATCAAAATCGGTGAGACTCTCACTGAGAGTTGACACCTGTTATGTAGCATTTCGATGTCACCTTATATTTTCCATCTACCGAAGAGGTGCCAGAACCAATAGTCTGCCTGAACGATTGCCTCTTTTTATTCAGAGTGTTGGTAAGAAGTCCTCCGTAGCATCAGGGCGGAGACAGAGCTCAGTAGGTGTCGCCACCC
Organism: Perkinsus chesapeaki; assembly: GCA_013115145.1. NCBI lineage: Eukaryota > Perkinsozoa > Perkinsida > Perkinsidae > Perkinsus > Perkinsus chesapeaki. Next base: position 12,607 of record JAAPAO010000537.1, read on the forward strand.
AATCCTCTAGTGGTCAACTCTCATTGTAGATATCATCCTTTTTAATAACACCGAATGCTGCGAATGTATCGCCAGGCAAGGCACCGAGGCCGAGCCTGGATAAAGGTGAGCATCAACGACCGTCCTTGGGGCTGCGGATATATAGGCGACTATGCTATCAATGCCTGGGTAGCTGAGGACGGCTGTCCATGGTGCCAAGAGGGGGCCTCGGAAGCTAGGCCTCGGACTTTGAACACGCGTAGCGGCAGTAGCCTCTAGAGAGTGTTCTGCTTCGTTACGCATTACTGTATGTGGAATTAGTGCGACCGTGCTCAGTGGTGGGAAGTGTGTATTAGCTCTTGAGCTCAGTTGAGGAGATCGTGGGGTCTGCTGAACCTTCCCTGGATAGCTGGCGGAGCTATTGGAGGAAAGAGAGGATAAAATTCACTAGGGAAGAGTGGAGGGAATGGGGTAGGTCTCGAGGTATTCGCCGTCCATCGGAACTGGATGCCAGATCGTCGACGGTTCATTTCTAAGAAGAGTGGCGATGATGGGGCGAGTGGCAGCCAATCGGCTGGAGAGAGCCAGCAGGAGGGCCATGTTGTTCCTCCAGCCGAGCTGGACACTAAAGGCGCTACTACCGCTGTTTATGCATTTGGTGAGCTCCCGGGAATCTTTCGCGGTTCGGCTAAGTTTGGTATCTTTTTTAACATGGCACTTGGCCTACTGAGATGATTTGAGATTTCCTGTAGTGCTGAGCTCTATCTCTCGCCGTGCAGCCTGGAGCCAGCTCTATTCCACAGGTGCTGCTAAACCAGCGGACTCGAGAGAGAGGTATACCGGTCGCAGGAAGCCCCGATGCGTTCTGGTCGATCTGGACGACCGTGATCGGCCGCCTGTGCAGCTGGTGAGCTGGAAGAATATCCTAGTGTTAATGCAGTGGTCCACAGATTGTTACGTGTGATTCCAAGGCGATATCGGGGCGTAATCCCTTTGGAAAGGACCCGGGCCTTGACTACGAGGTTGACAGGTGGGCGAGCGCGGTACGGTATCCTTGGTGAGGGGTGATCCTGTAGTGATGCCGAGTGGGAGGAACAAGATGAAGGAGAAGAGATAGGCGACGATGACGAAGATAGTGATGATGATGACACTGTGAGCGAGGCAGATGTAAGGATGAAACTGATCTGGGGCGCGCGGTCATTGACAGTGTTGCTAGTCGGGTGTGGTATCGGATGGAAAGCTAAGTGCGGATGAGATGTCGGAGGATGAGGAGTGTGCGGCGGCGGAGAGGGAACTTATTAAGAAGAAGACCAGGAAGGTAGGCTGCCTAGAAGCGTTCCCGGCAGCAGCTCGAGGGTGTTTTGGAATCTCCACCATTTTAACTATTGAGAGTGGTTGTCGGCCAACTCGTTGGAAAGCTCTCGGCGGTACGATGTAATCTGTATCTCCTCTCAGCGCCGGTCAGCGACCGTTCTCGCCACTTCTTGGATATCACTAGAGGAGATCGACGCTGAAGTCTGGCCATCGCCACCTGCCCATCCTGGCACTCAAGAAGCATTCAAGGCTGCCCTGCGTGAAACAGTGCTCAACGACTTCACGGTGGACACATTGGACCAAAGTAGGTCAGCTTGTAGGGCATCGCCAAGTCGAGCTGCGCTTAATAGACCTTTTGGATGCTCCCGGGGAGGATGATCCGAAGCCGGTAGTGCAACCGGCTGTACAGGCGGGAGGGGCCTCTGGAGCGGAGGGGCCCATGAAATCGCCGTCTGGCAGCGACGCTGGGCAGCCGAGCGATTCTGATGCGTAGGAATCTTAGTATCATTTGTGACATGGTGTCCTTTAGTAACGGTGGAGGTAAATCTCAACAGCAACGAAGGAAGGTGAGAGGCATGTGTGGTGTTGGGAGCTACCCGGGGTCAGATTTGGAACGACGTGAAGCTGCGACGGAAGCTCGCTAAATTCGTGCATGCTAATTCTATTGGACTGGATAAGCTGCGGCAAGGCTTTGAGGAGAAGTAAGCCCGCTGATGTCGGCAGCGTGGCATTGTGCTCCATTAAGACACTCCGAGTGCGCGGGCTGCGGTACAGCTGCGCAGATCAAGCGCATCGCCAAGTATGAGCGACGGGGGGCTAATTCGTGCATGGCCTGGTGGGTGACACCAGAGGCAATCAAAGAAGTGAGGGGCTACCTTTGGGCGGTGCTGTTGGATGGCACCTTTGGTAGCTGAAGCTGCAACCGAAGACTATGGAGAACTTGGCGGAGAAACGGAGTTGGTCGCTACACCGGGTGAGACGGTCTTTGGGTTGTGCTGGAGGATTCCCTATTAGAGCGCCCCAGTACAGTCTCGAAAGCGGCGCAAGCCGGGGCCGACGCCGCCGACTAATCGGGAGACTGCGAATTCGGGAGGAGGAGAGTCGGGTGACGGCGGCAGTGACAGTGCTGGTGGGGAGGAGACTGATGTGACCAAGCAAGGTGAGTGGCGGTGATCGTCGAGGAACATTGGGTGGCTCAAGCCGGATCAAGGCACCCAAGTTTTAAATACTCTTCTGAGTTTTACATGGCGAGGTATGATAGATGCTATTATAGTGTCTTGCCATGACTTGTCTGAGACCGGATGGATCCTCAAGCGTCTACGGGTCGTTTCTGTGCGTTGAATTAGTTCCACTTGATGGTTGTTGGATTGCTTATCAGATGCCAAACGTATCCGACGGATAACTGATTACTTCCCAACCAAAGCTAGCTCGGCCTCTCCTACCGATGAGCCAAAAACTGCAACGTCCCCATCACCTCAGGTTAGTCCCATATCATTTCTTTTGGTAATGCCAGTCTTCAGGAGACCATATCTTCGACCGACAACGAAGTCAAAGAGGAGACCGCGCTGCCCCAAGCAGCGAAGGTTTCCCCCTGTGACGTAATCGGCGGCCTCACTGTGGTGTCTTCCAACTCTAATTGACTGGCCCACCATCCAAGGCGGTGCCGTTGCTATATTGAGCGGTTATTGCTTACTGTACGTTTATGCTATTGCTGCTTGCTCTCCCGTGCTATAACTACTCTGTCCATTTCTTAACGTAGTACAATAGGCAATGCTGCTGCTCTATAAGCACTGTCCAATGCATAGTAAACATTTCGTTAGTGATATAGTCTTTGGTTCGAGAGGGCCCTTCGACTAGAGTTGCTTGCCAGCTTCCTGCGTTGCTCCTCTATGGAGGTGAATCGATGGGCATGGCTCGGCGAGGAGCTGACGAATCAAGTTCGTTTCCTTTGTCCATATAGTGAGTGCTGCCCTTCACTATTTGTGTGGATGCCCGAAAGTGTTGCTTGAATGTCACCGATTATAGGTACAGATGAGGATATCACTGCAGCGCTTAAGAAGTGCGGTGGTGATCCTAACCAAGCTAGTAAGGAGTTGGCTACTTTGCAGGCTAATAAGAAATATCCTGCCTTTGGACAAACGTGAGTGTCTCTCGTTTTTTGTCGTTTCCTGTTCCCCTTTTTATTCACCATCAGCTTCATTGTGTTCAACTTCTGTGTTACGAAGCTAGCAGCCCTCCGGGTCTTCCTTAGAAGTAACCTATAATGTCTTCATTGTTAGGTTCATGCGAGCCCCTCCCAATACCAGCAGAGCTGAGGTGAGCTCGCTATGTGGTCGCCCCAATCGTGATTGGTTTGTTGTTAGAATGGAGCCGCTCAGCCGGGTTACAGAGCAGTCCACATCGTATGTGGTAACTGTACCTATGTCTCCACGATAGGAATATCAGCTAGATGTAAGTACACGATTATTCATTCGTTTACTTAATGCTTTGCTTCCGCGCTGACTTGGTTGAAGGAGGCGTTTAATCTTGGACGTTTGATCGCCTCCCGAGGCGCCAGGTTCCTGTTGCTTTGTACTGCGCCTCTTTCAGCTTCCCTTTGACTGTTATTTCAAACTAATTTCATCCTTTCCCCCCCATTTAGCTGATAGGCAGGCCACGGGCCGCACCTACTGTCCCTACTGCAAGACTCTGCAAGAATATACTGTTCCTGCTATCCGTTAAACAGGGAAAATCGTCAAAGCTGGATGAAAGGCTTTCGCCTATTAACTATTCGCCAAATGATGGCATGCAAATATTACTACGTGGAGTGAGCAGTATACCTGTCGAGTTCGTAATCAATGCAGATTCTCCATTACGCGTTGTCGCTAGTTATCCCTTTGTCAAAGCCTATCTTTAAGGGAACCGTTACCCTTCTAATGGTTTTGTTATTCAAAATATAAAGAATGTTACGTAAAATATTTTCCTATTTACGGGATCGTTCTTTCACTTGTTAAGGAATCAACTGCTTACTTCATCCACGACGCACTTTCAGTTATTAGCGGAATCTTCCTTTACTTATTAAATGACTTTCATCGATCCCGAGAAGGTATGTGAAGGTGCTCAACAGTACCTACGAACCGCGGATCGTCTGCCACAGTTTCAAGATCCCGCGGCCAATGGGACGCTGGTAGCAATGAACAGCTGTGAAGTGTCTCGGTAGTGGTGTTGGCAGGTTGAAACTCCCTATGGAGTTGGCGTTATGTGTGGTGTGGACTCGCAAGGGCGGGCTTCAGTGCAGCTCGGCTCGATGCGGCTGTGCATAAATCAGGCCCAGGTCAGATTTCTGCCAGAGAAGATGCCTTTAGGAGGCTCTGGAAGAGACAACGCTGACCAAGTGGCATTCAAGCGAGACCGACCATTCAGCGAGGAAGCAACTGGCTTCTGCGAGAGCGGCAGAAAATGCAAACGGCCTCTGGCCTAGAATTAGCAGGTCCTTCTAATCCCGGTGTTATCTGGCCGGCGAGGGCCGAATACTGCTTTATTTCCGGAGTGAAAGAGCTTTGTTATCAGAGAATAATTGCCTCCCCCACCATTGTTGTATAACTACACTACTGCGTGGCCGCTGGTGGCCATGAGGGGGAGTATTGCTCAGAACACTGGGATTTGTCCATCCGTGATTTGTAGAGTTCGCTAGTAAATCAGGGGGAACTGTGGTCCTGTGAATTGCTGTTGGTTGTAGGAAAGTGAGGAGCTGATTGCAACCGTTGTCATCGGTGATTAGTGGTAACGAACTTCGGGGGTTCCTCCGAACCTTTCTGTTCTTATGGTGGTGCGGATTCATTCCGCTTTTCTAGTCATGGCTGCTGGCATTGTCGTGTGCATGACAAAGGCTCTATTGCCTGATCCTTGGGAGTCACCAACGTGACCAGAGACATGAGATTCTGAGATTTGTTTTTTTCAGTTGCCTCGAGAGAAGCTAAGGGTGAGCCACACTCGGCGAAGCGTGCGGGGCCGAGGCAACACTTGAGAGAAGTCTCTGTCTAGGCCAAAGGAACAACTCTCCCCTGGTAAAAATTGTTGTGACAGTTCTAGCAAGCAGTAGCTTGCATATGAGTTGTCACACTCATAAGAACAGATACATACACTTGATACATACACTGTGTGCGATGCGGCCGATAAGTGGTAGAAATTGATGTCACCCGCCCAGAAGTGCCTCCCGCAGCGAAATAACACAAAGACGCTGTCCCTGCTGAGTATTTCCGCCACGACGGTTGCGGGTCATTTTGGCAAGAGTTATTACCGAGTACATCGCTCACTTGCACAATTCTATAGCGTGGGAGAAACCAGTATTGTGAAGTCAGAGGATCTTTTGGAGGTTTGGAGCTTCTATGGAAGCCCTGCGAGCGTTGCACCGGTTCTCCCTAGATTTAGCGGTTGATCTACTGACATGCTTACAGATACTTTTTGGTATCACCTTCCAACGTAGAGATTGGCCGCCCGACTGACACATTCTCGAGATCACCGCCATCCCTGGGAGAACTCGTCGGACCCACTGGTCTTCTGCAGCAGAAGTAAAGCGTAAAGCAGAAGTTCTGCTTTACGCCCCTCTGTAGACGAAGATATCCCTTTTCCGCCCTGATGTGGTTTATCTCGTCAAATATCTGCGTTTTGGTAAGCACCAGATAAAATAACAGTACCGCTCCGTTAAACGCGTGCAATTGATTTGTCAGTTGCCCGACATCGAGCGCCCTAAAAATTGCGATAAGATCCGCTAGAATCTTACGACGGGAATTGGAGTAGTTTTCAACTAGCAAAAAGCGCATCTCCGGCGCTAGGGCGGCAGCAAGCTAATGCCCTTGGTGATCTGGAAGAAACGTGGTTTAAATGCCAGCGGAGCGAAGCGCGCCATGTTCAAATGTTTTTTTCATCTCTGGCTCTTATTATGGTAAACAAATACTACCGTTTTTCCACAGAATTGTTGTTATTGGCTTTCACCCGATTGCAGTTGTTGCATCAGGCCTATCCGTCTGATAGCCTGCTTGAGAGTGCATAGTGGAGGAAATGAGCAAAAATTGTGCTAATTGGGACAAATTCGTGTCACGCTAAAACAGAACCCTTCCCAGGATTCGACTTGTGCGCTTCCGTGTCTCGAGGACTTTAATGTTGGCAGCAACGAATGAAGGGAACTCACAATTTTAGCGCAGTTCGGATTGATATGTGCTATTCGGACAACCATAGATATTTCTACGAGATGGGGGCTTGCGCTAGCTGTAACTTTCTAGGCCTAGCGCTCAGCGGTATGATTCGCGCGGACTTGACGGACAGATACTGAGGGAGACTCGGGGCTGGCTCTCATCTGCTGGACTTCTCTATGTTATGGTCATAATTCAATTCGCCGCAGTTCCTCAGTGTATTTGCTCCTATGTTCGGCCGCCTCTGCGCTCTCGCAATCGTTACTGTTCCTTGTGTGTCGGCATGGGGTGTCGATGGACATTCTACCGTTGCTGAAGTCGGTGACAATCGTCTATCTGTTAATGCTAGACAAGCTGTGAATGCTATCATGGGTGATGGTGTTCGTCTCGGAGAGTTCTCCAGTTGGCCCGATTTCATCGTGCACGGTACTCCTGAAGAGAAAGAGGAATGGGGATGGTCCAGCGGACTTCACTACGCGGACTCTCAGAACTGCACCTTTGTGTATGACAGAGACTGCAAGAACGACTGGTGTGTCGCCGGTGCTATCAAGAACTACACTAGGAGAGTTGCCGATGAGTCTCTGTCCCGTTATGAGCGTCAAGTCGCTATGAAGTTCCTGGTCCATTTCATGGGTGATATCCATCAGCCCCTTCATGCTGGCAGCTCTGAGAATCTTGGTGGCAATCTCATCAAGGTTACAGTTGACTTCGCTAATAACAAGAGCACTAACCTCCACTCCACTTGGGATTTCAGCCTTCTTGACGAGTGGGAGCTCGAGCGTTATCCTGGTCAATATGTCTTCCAGGATGATCCGGCTGATCACCCAGGTGAAGATGATGAGATCCAGAGAATTGACCGTACTCGCTTCTGGACCAATATCGTTGATTCTATCGGAGTTGATCTGATGGTTGGTGGCAAATATGCTGACCGTGTCGATGACTGGCTGAGGGACTGTGAGACTAACGGTATTGACGAGTGTGTGAATACCATGCTAGAGGACGATGTCCAGCTCGCCTGCAGTATGGCTTATACCAACGTCGACGGTACTCCAGTCAAGAGCGGCGACGTCCTTTCTCGCGAGTACTATGAGACTCGCATTGAGACTGTCAGGGAGCAACTGGCTAAGGGTGGTGTGCGTTTCGCTTGGTTGCTTAATAATATCTTCGAGGATGGCACCACTGTTATTGATGATGCTACTACAACCAGTGCACCTGTCGCCACCACTACTGCCGCTCCTACTCATATGACCTGCGAGGAGGCTGATAATAACTGTTCTAAGTCTTACCCTGGATCATATTGCAAGTATTGGTTATCGGTTCCTGTCTGCTCTGGCAGTGACGAGCCTTGCTCATGTTCCAGTCAATCTTCTACAACAGCCGTTGATTTCTAGGCTTCTTAGCTACTAGTGAACGGCCGCTTGTTCCCGATGTGTTTCTATACGTTTTAGTGATGCCAAGTAAATGGCAAGCACGGCCCTTCTTGGAGTCTTTGCTCTCACTTCGTGTGTGTCTGTTGTGTACCTATATAGCATCATGTCTCTGCTATCCTATTCATCTCGTTACATTACTTTATGTTGATGCGGAGGCCCTGGAAGCCCAGCATTGCTGCAATAGATCATAATCTACTCGCGGTTTCCAGCCCGAATAAGCGTCACTAATTCCGTAGTTGTGTTGTCTTCAGAGAGACCGAATGAGGTTTTGTCAAGGGGATTCCGGTGTGGTTCAGTTTCCTTTACTCCATGTTTGGACGCCTCTGCGCTCTCGCAATCGTTACTGTTCCTTGTGTGTCGGCATGGGGTGTCGATGGACATTCTACCGTTGCTGAAGTCGGTGACAATCGTCTATCTGTTAATGCTAGACAAGCTGTGAATGCTATCATGGGTGATGGTGTTCGTCTCGGAGAGTTCTCCAGTTGGCCCGATTTCATCGTGCACGGTACTCCTGAAGAGAAAGAGGAATGGGGATGGTCCTCCGACCTCCATTATGCCGACACTATCAACTGCACCTTTGTGTATGATAGAGATTGCAAGAACGACTGGTGTGTCGCCGGTGCTATCAAGAACTACACTAGGAGAGTTGCCGATGAGTCTCTGTCCCGTTATGAGCGTCAGGTCGCTATGAAGTTCCTGGTCCATTTCATGGGTGATATCCATCAGCCTCTCCATGCCGGCCGTATCGATGATTATGCCGGTAACCTCATTTCCGTCACGGTCGACTTCGCTAATAACAAGAGCACTAACCTCCACTCCACTTGGGATTTCAGCCTTCTTGACGAGTGGGAGCTCGAGCGTTATCCTGGTCAATATGTCTTCCAGGATGATCCGGCTGATCACCCAGGTGAAGATGATGAGATCCAGAGAATTGACCGTACTCGCTTCTGGACCAATATCGTTGATTCTATCGGAGTTGATCTGATGGTTGGTGGCAAATACGCTGACCGTGTTGATGACTGGCTGAGGGACTGCGAGACCAACGGTATTGACGAATGCGTCAACACGATGTTGGAGGATGACGCTCAGCTCGCCTGCGATATGGCTTATACCAACGTCGACGGTACTCCAGTCAAGAGCGGCGACGTCCTTTCTCGCGAGTACTATGAGACTCGCATTGAGACTATCAAAGAGCAATTGGCTAAGGGTGGTGTGCGTTTCGCTTGGTTGCTTAATAATATCTTCGAGGATGGCACCACTGTTATTGATGATGCTACTACAACCAGTGCACCTGTCGCCACCACTACTGCCGCTCCTACTCATATGACCTGCGAGGAGGCTGATAATAACTGTTCTAAGTCTTACCCTGGATCATATTGCAAGTATTGGTTGGCGGTTCCTGTCTGCTCTGGCAGTGACGAGCCTTGCTCATGCTGAACGCGGCCTTCTCTAGTTGCTCACTCACTGCGGTCTCCGACTTCTTGACTCACGCATGACCGCTTTTCAAGCACAACTTCCCATTCTCTGTTCTACGTTGTTCTTTAGTACGAGGCTTGCCCATTTCGCAAGGGTGGTTGTTATCGCTGACAGCACACCCTGGGGATCTGACGAGATCCACCATGTTCCATAATCTAGTCTAATAGATCGAAAAGGACTTGTGTTGGACGAAATCAATCCAACAGGACAGCCGTCGAGTTTCGTCTATAGCCGCTAGAGGGTCCAGAAGGGGTTGGCTGGCTTCAGCTGACGTCGTGTTCTTCAGGCTAACGCCAACCTGGGGGTCGATTAAGCTTACTAAGCAGGTCCTACTTGATTATTGATAATTGATTGTTATTAAGATGTGATTTTCGTCAGCGTGTTTTCCACGAGTAAGCGAGATAATTCGGTTGCCACCGTTCTCCTGGGTAAGCTAGCAGCTTGCGGCGACCGGTGGCATTTGCCATCGCTGTACTCTCTAAAGTTAATGCTAGGGCATTGGTTTATCCTCCTAGATAGTTTACTTTAACCCACAGTAGAGCCTAGACACATCGAGTTAAACTCCACTAGCGGGCAAGGCAACATGATTGTTCATGAGTTGGAGCACTACGCTCCACAAAAATTGTGTGATGTCACATGAGTGCAGTCATAACACGGCAATCTTTAGTAAAAGGCGAAAGATTGATTCGCAGTGAGTTGACCGCTGTGATAGGAATGGATGTCCTGCACAGCCCTTACTCTGCGATTTTTGGACGGAAATGTGGTATGAACGCAGGAACGACACTCTCCCTGTCTCCACCCACACAATTTATTGTCTGCGCATGATCATCAGGGAGAAGGCTTGAGAAGTTGCTATGAGATTGCACAACTCATCGTGATCAGCGACTGGCCACTGTGACCGTTTGATTTTCTACTAACTGCTCGTCGGACTCTTCGCAACCTTCTGTTGCGAAGAGTCCGACGAGCGAATGTTGTGTTAATAACATGTCCTCATTATGTTGTGAGCGAAAGGAAAGACTTCCCAGGTGGACTTTCAGCAACCGTTATCCTGCGCCAGTCAGGACTTGTACAGGTCTTCGCGAAAAACAGAGCTGGCGAAGTCTTTCCTTTCGCTGTTGATCCGGAAGGCACGGTTGATAGCTTGAAGCAAGCTATTGCCAGGCGTACGCCCTGCTGCCTACCAGCAACTATCTATCAATGGTAACGCGTTAGATTACGGGCAACCACTGTCCAAATGGCTCAAGGCTGGTAGCACTTATCCTTACTTTATCGATGTCCTTGGCATAGTAAAAGTTGTAGCCAGCTTGGGAAATCTTGGAACTAGCACTTACCTCGCCGGTTGATCTATGACGGTCTCCGTTCTTAAAAGGTCGCTGCAGCTCAACAGTGAATCACACCGAGATCACCAGATTCTGTATTATAATGGTGTAGAAATCGAAGACGCTAAAACTCTGGGGTCATACAATACCGAGAATGCCTTCACAATGAGTATAACTCGTACCCTATGTGATGGTAAACGAGTATATCTTGAGTCCAAAGGCAGGAAAATACCCATAGATCTGCTGCCCACGGACACTGTGGGAGACCTAAAGGCTATTATCACAGCACGGGGTATTGACATGAGCAAGAAGAATCACATTTCTACCTCGAACTACCGACACCTAAGCTGGTCGTATCCAGGAGAGTCTATTCGTCGCTATCTTTGTGATGATGTGGTATTTAAATGTGATTAGGCCTTTCTAAATGGGATATGGATGAGAAGTACTGCTAACATTCTTTCCCAACACTAGGTTTTTTCTACTTTCCAAAATATCAGGCTTTCTGAGCATGACTATATGTGCCTTGTGTTGCTGGTCACCGCGAAATCGCGGTTTATGCAAGGGGTAGTTTAAGTCCGAAACTAAAGATCTAAGCTTGATGTATCTTCCACTCGCGAAATTATAAACTATTCCGGGTCCCAGCCTGAATTTGCTACTTTGTCGCGCACTCGGCCGTGGTACGGCATGCCTGACAGTATCTACATTTCTGGGAACTGAGTAATCAGGCTCGCAACTATTTCTCCGTTTTTTATCTGTACTGGTGAACTCCCAGGCGACCGACGATTAGATTTAGGTTCCTTCTCTGTGCTACCGCCTCCGTTCCTGAGGGATAGTACATCTTGCGTTGAAAATATGTCAGGCGGCTGCTGTCTGATAGTAGTGCGAATTTCATACCTGATGGTTTCTATAGCAGCTTGTGTTACGATGCCCGCATTCTTCCTTTTGACGGAGAATTTGGCAAGAGAGACTATATCGGTAGATGTCGGAGTGGCGGACTCTATTGGTGATGTGAAGGTGAAGGTTGAGGAGAAGAGTGGTATCTTAGCTGAGAATCAAACATTAAAGATTGGTGATAATAAACTTGAGGATAGTCACAACTTGAATGAGTACAACATTAATAAGATGTCAACAGTACATGCTGTTCTACGAGTGTTGGGGTCAATTGAGATATTGGTAAGGAATGTTAATGGGAAGACTTTTGGTATTAAAGTGGACGCTGCCGATACCATCGAGACGGTAAAGGATAAGATATTTGAGAAGGAGGGTATACCTGTGAAGGAACAACAATTCATCTTCTCTGGTCAAGATAACGTTGATGATGCCGCTCTTCGTCGATACATCGAGAAGGAGTCCACACGTCACGTCTTCCTTCGTCTTATTGGAGTTGGTCGAATTTATGTTGATCGAGTTGATCATCCCAGCAGTCCATTGGTGATGGAAGTTGATCCAAGTTGGGCTGTTAAAAATATTACTCAGTTGGTAACTGGTAATTATGGAATATCTTCAGCTCAGCAACAATGGCTCGTCGCTTCCACC